>PVLA01007770.1:0-99593 GCA_004027455.1 Hydrochoerus hydrochaeris
TTTAAAATTATATAAACACACTTAGGATAGCTAAGATGATTGTGCTACAAATTCTATAAGTTTTTGGAACAAAATAGTTAACATTTATAGGATTGGAACAATTTTGCATATTATTGTATGGTGATCTGAGGAACTCTTGAAGATCATTATGTAAAATAACAACCCTAGTTATGCTCCTACCACCTTGATTTGAAAGCCTGTATTGTCAGTGTTTTGGGCTCTTTGTTATTATTATTTCTTTGTCTTTTTTGTTTCATGTTTTTCTAGGATTTTTTTGTTTTATTTTTCTCTCTAATACAGAAAGGATAGGTATACAGGTAGAGACTCATACATTTGTAGAACTTCTGCTAAACAGTTTATGAGAATCAATTATATAATGCATGATGAAATGAACAGCTACTTTGAAGAAAAAGAGACACTAAGGTACCCATTGCTGATTCCGTAGCGTCATGCTGTGAAATCCAGCAATACTATTATTCTTGGTTCAGAGTGATTTTAGTCTGCTTTTTATTATTTAATTTCAATATACATGAAGGTATGGACAGCTGTTTTGAAGAGAGTGAGACATTATGGCAGCCATTGTTCGTTTTCCTATTGTCTGGTTTTGAAGGCCTAAAATGCCTTCATCGTTCTGTTCTGATTAGTTTAATACTATTTTGTTTTGTATGAATTCATTGTGTGTGAAGATATGGACAACTATTTAGAAGAAAATAAAAGAAAATATGATAGACAGTGTTTATCTCCTGTTGTCTTGCTTTGAAATCTGTGTTACTTACATTGTTTTCTTCTGATCCATTTCGTTCTGTTCTGTTATGTTTGGTTTTATCCTCTTTAAAATAAAATAAAAAATAGAAAATTAAATAGAATCCCAACCTCAAATATAGTTCATCAAAAAAACTCTCAGTCAACAGATAAACTAAACAAGATGAAAGTAAAAAAAAAATAAACAAGATATTTGATAATCATATAATTTACCTATGAGGATGTGTGCTGTGAATCAGTGACCAATTTAATTATAACTTTTCATCCTTTCAATCTAATATAAGCTTTAATTATGCTGCCTTTCTTTTCTATCATTCTTTATTGCATGTGTTGCATATTATAAGAAATCACATAAGCAACTGACTGAAAGTAAATAGAATGTACTGGATGGCACTTAGAAACATGATTACAAAAAGTTGTATCAGAATGCCAAGTTCATTATGTCAGCTCATATCAAAATGAAGGGAAAGTATAATTTGGGGTCAAAAAGTCCGCTGTTTGGATTTCTCACCTGAGAAAGTTGGAGACAGGGGAATAGTTTGGAATTGTGTGCATGAGAAACATGCTGTATATGTGTATCAGGCGGCAGGGCAGACTGTACATTTCTGTGCAGTAATAGCAGGTAATAACAGTATCTTTCTAATATCTTATATTACCAACTTCATCTATTTGCGACAGCAGGAACAGCTAGTATATTACAGTGTGTCCCCCAAATCCTGGACACATTTATTCAACCTATAGGTACATGTTTGCTCTGTGCTTGATCAATTAAATCCCAGTCTTGGAAATTTGGAGAAACTGGATTTTTTCTGCATTGTTGAACTTATTCATATTATGAAAACATCATGAGTGTTGGGGGCATAATTTCTATTATGCAGAATACAGGTCAGAAAAATGTTGGAAAATAATCTGCGGAGACAGTACAATGATATAAATGGACATAAAGAAGCACAGTAAGTGTTTTAGTCACGTTTCTTGTTGTTAGGACAAAATACCTTACTCCCACAACTTTAAGGAAGAGACTTTTACTCAGGCTCACGATTTTTAGAGGTTTCAGTCCATTATCAGCAGGCACCAAAGCAGGGCATCATGGCAGACTGGCACAGCAGAAGGAAGAGAGCCATTCACAGTAAGGTTCTGGGGAAGCAGTGATGCATCCAGGGAGGAGTCCGGAAGGAAGCGAAACTCTTCCAGTCAAGCGACGCTCTCAGTGGCCCACCTCTTCCAGCCAGGATCCATGCCCTAGTATCTTCCTTAACTGTACAGTAAACTCACCAGTGGACTAATCCACTGACATGTGTATCACACCCCCAGGGTCCAATCACCTCACAGAAGCTCCCCTTACCAACTCACGAGCCTTTGGAGCAACAGCTAGATATAAACCACAGTGGAGAGAGAGAGAAAGAGAGATTCAACTATTGTTAATGTTGTTTTTGTTTTGTTTTGTTTTCTAGTCAAGTTTCTTTTGCCCAGCTAACTTCTTGCTGAGATAACCTAGCGAGGCAATTGGTCCCTTTTTTGTGCTTAATCTAATTTCAGTTGAATTTCTGAATATTGTCGGTGACAATAGTATAAAACTCCAGCATTTCCAAGTTAAGCTTCTTTCTCCTGAAACTCTCATTACCTGGTGTATATTGGAAATATTGCTGAGTAGATTTTATAGTTTTGGGGTGTTTTTTGTTTTGTTTTGTTTTGTTTTGGCAAGAACATTGTAACCCTAGGAGTACTACATATGTCCCATGATGTTTAACTTGCAATGTAAAACCAGCTGGTCTCTGTTTCGTTGTACTATTTTTTTTAATGCTTTCTAATTCAAGTCATGCCTAAAATGAGCAATACACACACACACACACACACACACACAGTGTCACGACACATCTTAATGTTTAGCAAAGAAAAGTTATTCCAGACCTCTTACCATGACAAGAGGATAAAAATATGTCCATTAATTGTCTACAGTACTGCCTCAAGGCACGCTGCAGTTGCCTTAATAAGTGCTTTAATAATTCAATCTTTCTAATTCTATGCAACATTCATTCATTAGGATAAATTTCAATGTAATAAAAACAAAATGAAAGAAAATTAATTTAGAACAACCCTGATTTTACTCTTGGACCTCCTCAGAAGCACATGGTCCTGGACCTTAAAGGATGTATTTTTCTTTCATTACTCAAGCATTCATTTTAAATACGTACAACTCCCAGCCTAAAAATGACTTTGCTTTCCAAGAAGGAAAAAGCAGGCTCTGCAGTATTAGTAAGAACTAAAATCTAAGGGACAGAGGAAGGATCCCACTCAAAGTACCAGATATATAGGGACCACAGGGTACAGTTTGTACCGGGACCTCCACTACTCCCAAAGTGTTGGTTTGATTAATTCTCTATTTCCATATATTTGCTTCCTTGGTTCCCAAAGTTCATTCTTAAATGCATGATTGCTTATTTTAGCCTAGACTGTGAAGAGTAATCCCCGTTTTCCAAGTGTGACTCCATTTATTTTCAATTGCATTAACAGCAATGCCCTAAATTTCTCCCCTTCTTTTGTGTTTAACTTAAACACAGTTCATTTGTGTTTAACTTAAAAATATAATAAGTGCTCTCTGGACACTAATGTTAACAGTGTCCATAGTGGCTGTCAAGCGTCTCCTTCTCTGTTATTTTCCAGACCACCTGACTGCCTTTCAGAGAAGTAAATAAATTTATCAAAGGATACATATTTATCACTGGAAGTGTGGTCTTTGGTTCTTATCTACCAACTCTAAAATCATTGTTTTTTAAATAACATTAAGCTTATTGCAGATTGCAGAAGGGAAAAGATGTCTAAGTTTCCTTTTAAACTCGTAAATCAACTATCTAGTATTTTTCCTAGATATCAAGCTCTTACTGATTGCGCTTTCCTGAAATTTTAAAGCAATGCTCATGAATTATTCTAAGCACATGAAAATCAGGCATCAAAGAAGAAAAGTAGGAATAATAGAACACAAAGATATAAGAAGGTACCTCTCTTTTATGTCTGAAATATTTAATTTCTAATTACTGATCAGTGTGAAGACATCCAAAATGTCTCAGAACTAGTAACTATCCCATATGAAATCTTCCTTGCTTTTACCAGCCAACATCTCATTCTTCTTGGAACCACTTCTGCATTTATTAAAAATAAAAAATAATTCAAGGAGATCATATTTGCCTTGGTACTCAATTCTTGGCATTACTGCATAGAGCAAAAATGTGTATCCTGTTTCTGGAACATTATTTTCTTGCCTGTGATTTTTTTTTCTTTGGCCTGATTTGAGATATTGGGAATTTCAATCACTGCAGAATGGGAGGAAAATGTTGTTCTCATGTTTTTAAAAAGTGCAAACATAAAGCAGGTCCCTCAGGCCAGGGCTGGAATGCTCAAATGAGTAGACGATTAGACAGTTACTCAGAATATTCAGAATCACACTGCTACACCATCTTCACAAAATTAGATACTTAGATACTTCCTATTTGTTCACTTGGGACCCAGGGACTTTTGTATCAGTAAATAACACTGGATTTATAAATCACTAATATTAATATACTACTTAATTCAATACTGTCAGAAGAGGCAAATTATTCATCAAGTAAATGGTCATCACACTGAACTATTTAGTTTAACAAATGTCATTGGCTTTATTCAGCAACCTTCTCATATCTGCAGTGAGCAACCATAGCTACAGGACCTCCCAGCAAAAGCCACTTGCAGGCATCAGTGGAAAGTGAAGATGAGGTTGAACAAAGGAGGCTATCAGAGAACAGTTTTTAAGAATGCTTTGACATTTTCCATTTTTAAAAAATGGTTTTATCGCTCAGAGAAATAATAAGCTTCTGTATTGTTTGCTATTAAGCATTGGTGTGTGTTACCTCATTACTTTTACATTTGTGCAATCAATCCCAGCTTATCTCTAAACTGAGGAAATACAACCTTTCTTTGCATCAACTCTTGAAAATAACCCATAGGAAGAAGTAACCATCTCTAATATAGTAACAAAGGAGATGAAGAGAGATGAGACTCAGGCAGCAGCAGAACTCTCAGAAAATAGACTTATTTCTGATCTAAACGTTGCCAGAGAAGCAGATTCCTAGATGTATCTTGGGGCTTGCAGCTGCCAGGAAAGTTTGTGGGTGGTCACAGAGCTCATTAATCATTTCTGGATGTTCGCTAGCCTGGTGGTAGGTTGATGTGTAGAAGCCTAAAGAAGTGGGCAAACCTGGCAAAGCTCATCATGGTATTGGCTGGCCTAGATCCCTTCAAAGCCCCTGCTCGTTTGCATGGCACGAGAGGTATTTCCTGAGGCAACCCTAAGCCTCTCTCCCATATCATCTCTGACTATTCCTTTTGTCTCATTCTCAGCCTTAAGCTACCCTAGTTCATGCTTCTATGCCTTTGTAAATTCTGTTGCTGGTTGTAATATTCTTTCTCCTCTAGTCGAACTGATGAGCCAAATAACTTTCAGTACTTTGCTAACCTCCACGCATCTTGTTGATTACTACCTTTTTTATTTCATCACACAATTCTATTACTTTTTGTTTCTCATTATAAACATTGTTTACAATTGCTTATTGTTATAAGTATTCTTTGCTATGGTAACTGTTCTGGGAGAGCAGGAAATAACCCAATCATGGTTTTAGCACAGAGCACAATGCCTGGAATATGACGAGTGGGTAACAAATGTTTGTGAATATAAGAGGGAATGAATTCCAAAGAATGGATGTGAAGATTGTGACCAATAAAGCCAAAATAAATTACACCAGAGTCAAATGATCCATCAAATTCAGCATTATCAGCTCTAAGTTTCCTAAATTTGGGTTTGGATCTAGTACAACTCAAAACAAACAAAAGAAAGAAAGAAAAATTAGTATATATGGTCAAATGTCCAACCTTTTTTTTTTTTTTGGACTGGGGATTGAACTCATGACGGCCCCCTGGCAAGGCAGGTACTTATGCTGCTGAGCTAAATCTCCAGCTATACAACCTTCTCAGTATTTTAGCACATGCAAATCAAATAAGAAAAAAAAATACAAAAACTCTGGGAATAAGACCAAGAGGCAATGAACCTCTATTTATAGGCAAAAGACAAGTTAATTATAGAACTTGAACAAAGGTTTAAATCTGAGATTTGCAGAGAGAGAGAGAGAGAGAGATGTAGTTAGGACTGAGATTAAGTCATTGGCAGAGTGACTTAAGGTGAAATGACAAGGAAAATAATTATTGACAACAAATGATCCCTACCATGGTCAGGCCCAGGAGTTTGATTATGCAGAGTAGATTATTGCAAACTGACTTTGAGTTCAGGAGAAAAAATTTAGTCACCTGTGGCAAAATGTGAATCCAGTCCATCATCATCTTTGGAGCAAGGAAGAAAATGTAAGAACTAAGGAATGCATATAGAAGAACACCTCTATTATCCTGTTTTTCACCTTATATTTTTTTCTGCCAAGGACAAACCCCAGTCACCAAATTTCAAGAAAGACCATCCAAACCTGTGGGGTGGTGTGAATAGTGCTTAATAGTTAAACTGTGGAATCTGACTGCTTGAGCTAAAAAGCCTGAGTCCATTACTCTCCAGCTGTGAGGCATTGGTCAATTACAGTATTTAACTTCCCTGAGCTGTAAAATGGGGCTGAAAATAGTACCAGCTTCCCAAGGCTGTTGGGAGGCCTGAATGCATTAGTCGATGGGCAGGATTTAACAGGAGCCAGGAATGTTCCTGTGGGTAGCCAGGTGAGTCATCACCTTGGGAAGTTGATGGCAGGAAGCATACTTAGTTTTCTGTGTAGAACCCAAATAGGTTCTCATGCTATTTATTTGTTTTTATAAAATACCTAACAGAAATGTCCTTCAGAAGGAAAAACTAACAACTCAAAAATATGCCCCTTTGAGTAAAAATATGATCAAAGAAATACATCTAAAACTTTACAAAGGAAGTTGAGTTTTATTTGCTGGTTGATGTCTTGGTTTGGTTAAGGTTTTTTTTTTTTTTTTTTTTTGCAGTTTCTCAATGCAAATAGCAATAAAGAACATACACGGTTAAACTTTATATAGGTGGTGCTGGCCTTGGTCCTCTCCAGTCCTCTGGCCAGTCTGTGTCGGCACTTGGCTTCCCCATCCCTGATATGAACTAACAAGGCCATTTCACGCAATCCAAGAAACGGAAGGCAAAGGGATTATAATTGGTCAGAACATGATTATTTTACCACATCTAGTTGCAAAAATGACTGAGAAATGCACTCTGTCTCAGGCAATATGCTCAGCAAAGAGTTGGAATTCTATTATTTGTCTCCGCCTGAACTGAGATATTTGCTGTATGTCTCTGGTGTGACAAATGAATCTGTAGGAAAGGACTGTGTTTGCTTGTCGGTGCTACATTAAACCAAAGCTGAACTTGTATGTGTCTGTTCCTATCACTGGGCTTTGTCTCACGGTAATGGAGATTTGTCAGTTCCTTCTGACTGAAATGAATTTCTCTCATTGCAGAACTGTCTCTCAGACTAAAAGTCTAATTTCTGTGTTAGAATTACTGTAAGTGAGGTGTTTACTCCTCAAATGAAGTCTTAGAAACCCCAGGGTTTTAAAAATTACACGTGAATTTTTGTTATGATAAATGGGCCTTTGTGCATACACATCTTGTTACTTGTTATGATCTCCTGTTTCTAGCTCACAAACTCTTACTCTTTCTTCAAACCCCATGGTGAATGTCCCATGTTGAGAAGTTCCCTATGACTCTGGTGCCATTTAGCTTTGTGCTCCTCTGGGTTCTCCTAGTATGTTGCTTTTATGCTAGAGTCATATTTGGTACTTAATGTTGTGCACATTTGAATTCCTGTGCTCTGGAGCTGATTGCGAGGTTGAGGACGCCGATAGGCATTCAAAAGTATTTGTTCAGTGAATGAATCAATTGATTCTTTCCCTAGTCAGTGATTGTTAATAAGACTTTATTTCAAGAAATATTTTTTCATTAACAAAAACACGACATAAATCATAACACTGATAATAAACACATGACTCCTGTTTCACAAAGAAAATGAAACTCTCAGACAGAAATGCCTTTGCTTCTCTGCTATCAGATCTTCAAATCTGACTTCATCTTTTCCTCTTCCATCGTCTGTTCTTTCCCTCTTACTAGAGTTTAGAAAAGGACCTTCTGTCTATGTCACAGCTCTCACGTCCTCCAGATTCTCCCCAGAACTTCACAGTACTTTCTCCTTTCTCTTTCTCCTTTACCTTCATTCCGTTACATTCTTCCACTCAGCTTTTAAACATATACAATTAGTTTTCATGTTTAAAAGAAACCATTACTTTTGAGTTCTACTTCCCTTTTGTATTGTTGATGCATCTTATTTCCCCTTTACAAATCCTTGGAAAGGATGCCTACCTTTAACTGCTGCTGCCACCTCCTTAGCTCCCTCCTCTCCTGCTCCTTCAGCCACCAGACTCTGTCAGGAATCACGGGTGAGTGATTGTTCTGTCAGCTAAGCCCACGGGCATTTTTCTGTTTGTTATTTGACCTCAGCATCCTTCCTGAATCTTCAGTACTCTTTCTTGAAAGGCTTCACCCTGGGTTTCTGTATCAAGGAAATTTTTCCTTTATTTTCTTTTATCTCTAGGGGTAAGGCTCATCAGTTTTCTTGGCTGAATCACTGTCCTTTACCTGGATTTTGATCGTGAGATCTTCAAGGTTTCATCATTGATTCCCTCCTCTTTGTGCTATGTATTCTCTCCCTCATGGTTTTGCCCGTGCACCTATTTTTAATGAGTATCTGCATTCTAAAAACGTTCAGACAACTATCTCATCCCCAGACTTTCGTTTGAGCTCCAGATTCATGCAAAGAATCGTTAAACTACCATCCCCAATTAGAAACCTCGGAACTAAAAAGATAACAAAATTCACACATCTATATCCAAGCCTTTCGTTAACACTCTCTTGTTTAATAAATGGCATTGCTATTTATCCAGCAACCACCAGGAGCCCAGTCTGTAAATCCAGGAGTCATCACTTTCTCACAACAAAAGAATATAGTTAGTTCTAAAAGGCCTGATTTCCTACCAGTTTAAAGTTACCTTAGCAATCAACTAAGGTTACCTACCCTCAGCAGTCAGCTACGGTGGTCATCAATCCTGCCACCAAGTACACTCCCCTTTTGTAAACCTCTTAAGTTTGGACCTCTCTGCTTTTATTCCTTCTTTTCCTCTCCCCTTTCCCTTCACCACCTCTCTGCCTTGTACTGGGGAAAGCTAGCTGCCATATCTTGAGGCCACTCAGAGCAACTGGTAGAGAGGCCTCAGCATGCAGAAATTGAAGACCTCAGTTGGCCATTGACCTGCAAGGATCCAAGTCTTGTCAACAGCCCTGTGAGCATGGTTTCAGGTGGACTCCTCAGCCCAAGTGAGCCTTGAAGTGACTACAACTCCTACTAACAGCTTCACAGAAACCTTACATCAGACTCTGCACTGGTTAAGCTGTTTGTTACTCTAACTTAATAAATTTTGACTAATTTGCTATGCAGCAAAAGACAAACAATATACATTTAAGAAAACGAAAACATTCTCCTATGGAAAGAGGCTCCCAACCTACAATAACTATAATTCTGTAGATTGCAAAACAAAATGTATTGACATAATTAACAAGACTTAATTGATTTCATATTTCCTATAAAGTAAGTTATAATAAAAATCTGCTTTTAATGTGAATTCTTTTTTACTTGTGAAAGCTTTCCATTATTACTCAACTGTAAAATAGCCATGATTCCAGATTCCTGTGTCTTGATCAAATAACCTGAATGAAGTTTATACAATCCATTCCTGATCCATTTTTACTTCCACATATTCTGGTGAGAATACTAGGCAGCAAGAATTATTTGAGCTGCCAAGGGACTGTGACAGGTACACAAGTACATGTTAACATATTCCATTTCTTATGTACATCTTTTAATTTTTTAATTCCAAGCTAAGATTTTGAGCTATCTTTATTTATCTTTTCAGTGAATGTGAACAAATTCAAGTTTGACTCACAATCCCTCTTTCTTATATTCCCCTGTGTAATTCACTTATCTGTAATAATTGTTCTATTATTTTATACCCAATCATAAAAGATGCAGGATCCAACAAGTTTAATATAATAAAAACTAGAAGCACATGTAATGACTAAAGTGAGTCCTTACAGAATAAACTTTGAATTCATTTGTTCCCTGAGAAGAGTGCACTATAATAAATTAATGTCACCATATTCTCTAAGAAAGGTAAATGCATGTGTCTCAGAATATTGTATTAGAAAAACATGATTTTCAAATAGACAATGCAGAAATAATCAAATGGTTATTTGAGTTATTCGAGTAATGGTTATTTGAGTAGGAGAAAATAATTGGTATGAAGACATTAATCAAGCATTTTTGGAGAAAGAGCATTCTTTAGGACAAAACTTTAAAGAAAAATGAAAAAAATGCCTTCCTCATCTGACTGGAAAATGCCCTGGAAAATCAGAGCAGACACGCATGGTATGAAGTAAGGACCGAGCATCATTCTTGTGTATGAGGTCCTCCAGTTTTCCCAATATCTTTTTTGTTTGTTGAGACAAGGTCTCATTATATAGTTCAGGATGGCTTTGACCTTACTGTGTAGCCCATGCTGGCTTTGAATTCACAGTAATCCTCCTGCATCTGCTTTCTGAGTTGCTGGGATCACAGGCATATGCTATCACATTTCATGAAGAGAGTGTCCTTTTTTGATGTCCTTGTAAGAGGATTAATTAATTGTATATGCATGGATTTATTTCTGGGCTTAAATCTCTTAAATTCATCCATGTGTCTGTTTTTGTGCTAGAACAATAAATACCATTTTGATTCCTATCACTTTGTAATGCAGTGTAAAATCACAGAGTATGATACTCCTAGGGTTGTTGTTCTTCCTTAAGATATTTTGGCTTTGTTTTCACTGGGACACAATATCTGACACCCAACAGTTAAAGGAGGAAGCTCTACAACTCATAGACTGTAGAGGTTTCAGTCCACAGTCAGCTGACTCCAAGGTAAGAGGGCATGGCAAAGGGGAGGCTTGCTTAAGAGCTGACAGTCAGGAAGCAGAGAGAGAAATCAAGGAAGAACAGGGAAGAGAAAGACCCACACCACACCCCCAGTGACTCACCTCCTCACAAGCCTTATAAGCCAAATCGTATTTACCTGTACACTCATCAGTAGGCTAATCCATTGATGAGTATCATGCCCCCATGATACAACCACCTCCTCAAAGCTCCATCTATAAGTGCATGAGGCTTTGGGAGGACAGTGGACTTTAAATATGTTGAAGTACATTTCTCTATGCCCTCTGTTGAGAAATTTTATCATGAAATGCTGTTATAGATATGTTTTTTCTATTAATTGAATTGACCATGTAACTTTCTCCTTCATTTCCACAGTATGGTGTGTGATATTTATTGACTTATGTACACCAAAACTTCTTTGCATCTCAGGAATAAATCCCACTGAATTGTATCATTGCATAAAGTTTAGTTGACTAGTGTTTTTTAAATGATTTTTGTTATTTTTCATATAAATTCATAAGGGGTATTGGTCTGTAATTTTCTTTTCTTATAGTGTTCTTTACTGTCTTTAGAATCAGGATAATATAATCTCACAACAGGACCTTGAAAGTATCTGACCTCTTCAAAATTTTGTAATAATTTGAAAAAGATTTACCTCTATTTTAAATTTTCACAAGAAAATAGAAAAGAAGCCATATGGTTCTGTGCTTTTTCTTGTTGGGAGGTTTTTGGTTACTGGTGCAAATTTATTATTTATTTTTAGTCTGTCTAGGTTTTTCTTTTTTTTTTTATTCAGCTATGGTAGGCTGTCTGCCTCTATGTTTTATCCATTTGTTCTAGATTATCCACTTTTTGGTTCATAATTCATTATAGTCTCATCATACTTGGTTTGTAAAATGTGTGTGGTATCAGTTGTAATGTGTCCTCTTTCATTTGTAATTTTGAATCTTCTTTATTTTTTTTTTTGGTTAGTTCTGTTGAAGGTTTATCAAGATTTTTTTTTATATGCTCAAAAAGCCAGCTCTTAGTTTTATCGATCTTTTCTTTATTGACTCTATTGTCTTTCTGCTTTGTTTCTGCTCAGTTCTTCCTTATTTCCTTCCTTTCAATACTTTTCAGCCCACTTCATTCTTCCTTTTCTAATTCATTCATGGATAAAATTAAGTTGAGTTTTTTGAGAGTTTTGGGGTTTTTTTTGTTTATTTTGTTTTCACTATTTATGAGTTTTCTTCTTGGGAATGCTTTTGCTTCATTTGATGAGGTTTACTGTGTTTCATGTTTATTTTTTCTTAAGATGTTTTTTATTTCTACTTGTTTAGTTTCTCCTTGTCTTCATTTTTCAGTAGTGTTTTATTTAATTTCCATACATTTGAGGATTTTCCAATTTTCTTCTTGTTATTGATTTCTATTGTCATACCATTTTAACTGAGATACTAGATATAATATAGGAAAATACATAATTTCAGCATTTAAGATTGGTTAGGATGTGTTTTGTGGCCTAATATGTGATCTATTGTGGGGAGTGTTCTATGTGCATTTGAAAAGAATGTGTGTTCTGGTACTGTTAAGTGCTATGTTCTATACTTGTCTATTTTAGGTCCATTTTATCTATATGATTGGTCAAATCTTTTACTTTATAGACATTCTGTGTGATCTATTCACTGTTAAAAAGTTGGATAATAAATTTTCTACTATTATTTTACTACTCTTTATTTCTTCCAGTCTTGTTAGCATTTTACTTGTTTTATATATGTAGGTTATCATCTTTTTTTTAAAAACTTTTTTTTTTAATTGGTACCAGGGATCGAACTCACGACAATGCGCTTGCAAGGCAGGTTCTTATGCCACTGAGCTAAATCCCCAGCCCCAGGTTATCATCTTTGATATGTAAATATTTATAGTTGTAGTATCTTGATGAATTGGCTCCTTTATCATTAAATTTTGACCTTTATGTTGCTTGTGATTCATATAGACTTCAAGTCTATTTTATGTGATGTAAATATATCTTTTCCACCCCTCATTTTATTACCACTTGCATGAAATATCTTTTTCTAACCTTCATTTTCAGTTTATATTTGTCCTTATTCAAAATATTGGTGGAAGAAAAATTGCTGGATTTTGTCAGTCTTAAAATCCATCCATTCTTTGGTTGTTAATCTCAATCCATTTAGATTTAAGTAATTATTGGTAGGACTTATGAATGTTATTTTCTTTTTTTGTTATGTATTTCTTTTGTCCTTCCCTTTTTGCCTTTGTTGATGATACTTTTAGTGATACAATTTGTTTCTTATTTTCTTTTTTGCATCTATTATGTGGTACGTGTGTGGAGGGGGAGAGTTTACCATGAGACATGCATAAAACTGTCTTTTGTTACACCAATCTGTTTTAAGCTAGTCATTTCAATTGCATATGAAACTTCATTTTCCTTTCTTCTCCTCTATCCTTTATTGTTAATGTAAGAATTTACTTCTTTTTATATTATATATCTGCTAACAACACTTCATGTTTACAATTATTCTGTATGCTTTGTCTTTCAATTTTAATTCTGGGTGATGTTATGCTAAGTGCTTTTCATGTCATTGTGTTGCATTTTTCTGTATTTGTCTATATGCTTACCTTTACCAGCATAATTTACACTTTTAAAAGTTAGCTGGCTTCTGTCTAGTTTCTTTTCATTTTAATCTGAATAATTCTCATCAATACTTCTGGTAGAGAAGCTGTATGGCAACAAATTATTCAGTTTTTATTTACTTGGGAAAATTTCTCTCCATTTTTAAAGCCAGTTTTATTGGGTATAGTATTCTTGATTGTTCAGATTTTTCATTCTTTTAGCATCTTGAAAATATCTCTTTATCCTCCATTGGCTTTCAAAGGTTTCTGATAAGAAATCTTACAGTACTATGTATGAGTTGGATGTGTGAGAGTCCCCTGTATGTGATGAATTGTTTTTCCTGTTACTACTTTCAGCATCTCTCTATCTCTGAATTTTAAAAATTTAATTTGCCTCAGAGTAGACTTTCTGTGCCAACTTACTTAAGGAGTTTGTGTCTCATAAATGGATTTTTCTATTTCTTTCTCCAGACTTGAGAAGTTTTCAGCCATTATTTCTCTAGGTAAGTTTTCTGCTCCTTGTGTTTCTTTCTTTTTTTCCTTCTTAGCTATATATATATTTAACTTGATGGTGTCTTAAAAGTCCTCACTCTATTCTTTTTTTCTTTTTCTCCTTCTTAGTAAATAATTTCAAGTAAATTATCTTGGAATTCACTGATTCTTTCTTCTGTTGGATCAAGTACTAGTCTACAGAAGATCTCTGTTAAATATTTAATTTGTCATTTGATTCTTCATCTCTAAAATTTCCATTTAGAATTTCTAAAATTGTTTTAATTCTTTCTTGAACCTACCAATTTTTTCATGTATTTTTCTATTTTTGTTTTGTTATCTGTATGGGTTTTCTTATTGCTCATTGAACTTCTCTAAGAGATTTATCTATTTATTTTTTCTCAGAGTTCATAATAATCTGTTGCTGTAGAGTCAATTCCTGGAGTTTTGTTTCTGTGATTCTCCATGATTCTCATATCCTTGGACTGGTATATGTGTGCTTGAGGACATGAATATCTCTCCTTGACCTCATAGGTTCATTTCAGTGGGGGTAGATCTTCACCATTAAGTCTATGCTGGAGTTCTGTGCCATTACCTGTGCTTCTCTTGAGGTTTGTGGAGAAGCACTGTGAGAGGATGAGAAAATAAAAAAGAGACAAAGCTGGGGTCAAGTGGAGCCGTCATTCTCCAGATAGGAATAAAGGAACTGCCTCTTCACTGTAGGAGCATTTATTTATACCTTTTAGCAATTTAGTGTCACATGACACCCCATTGTCATAGCAACCACTGTTTGGATTGTCTTGGAGCTGTGTTCTCTGGTCTGAAGCAGCTTCTTCACATGGCTTGCCTGGACGCTCTTTGTTCTTGGGTCAGTCATTTGCCAAGCTCAAGGGCTCCCAACATAGCTTTCTCTTTTGTTTTGCTGTTGACCAGGATGGGTAGTCTGTTGAAGTTGTGAGAGCTGTGTTAGGAGAATTCCCACAATTTAAATGCTGTATAATCCATTAATCCATAACAGTAGACAGTTACAGGTGTAGCCAACAATTGTTGGAAGGTGTTAGTGATTTGAGCTTCTTTTTTTCTTTTTCTTTTTTTTTTTTTTTTTTTTTTTTTTTTTTTTTTTTTGTACCTGGGATCGAACTCATGAACTCGTGCTTGCCAGGCAGGCACTTAAGCTACTGATCTAAATCTCTGGCAATTTGAGCTTCTTTTATGGCTAACATATTACTATGGTATTGTATTATACCTCTTGAAGTTATACTTTTCTGCAGGATGTTTAAAACCGAGTTAAGGTGAGACCTATATTGAATTTAATTAGTCTCTTGCTATGTGTGTCAAAGTCAATTAAGTGTCCTCAGGAATTACCTTGGAACCGCACATAGCACCTCTTAGCTCTTCTGTCAGTGTCAGATGTCTGGATGAGTCACAGCCATTGCTTGACCAACTTGCTTTCTGTGAAATCTTGAGAGATTTTTTCTCCTGGTGACTCTGTTTAGGCATGCTACACATCAATGATTACTTTTCTCTGTGGTCTTACAATCTTCTTGATCAGAAGATCAGGGATTCACCAAGTATAGGATGATGCAGCAGAGGTTCACTTATGTCCTGGGTTCTCACTGACCTTGGAGGGCTAGGGCCAAAATATTGGATATCCTCTTAGTTCATCTATTTCTTTAATTTTTGGTCTCTAAACCTCAGTTGTTGAACATCTAGAAGAAAGGATTGATAACAATTCACTGTAGTAGAGATAGTAAAGTTAGCATTATTGTCTTGTCCAAATATCAAGCATTTTAGAGCATAAAATAGAACCATTATTTTTTTAGCAACCATGGAAGTTTTAACATCTGAATACATGTAGAATGTTAACAAACAGCTACATATTTTACATAGAAAATTAGAAGTCAAAGCCATATACAACATTATAGCATGGCCATCATTATGACATTTTATAACACACTTGAATTTGCATTTTTGACATAAAATACCCCTTTTTTGGTCAATCATCTCTATCTAATATATAAGAAGCTTTTATTTAACTTGATTATCTTTAGAGGGATATATATCTCATAAACATTTGTTGAAGGCAGAGGTCTGACTCTGAAACAAAATTTTGTCACCATAAATAATCCCTGTTTTACATTTTGGAAAACGTGTACATCTGGAAGCATGAATATATAAATATACTTGAGATTAATACAAATCTGTCATAACCATATGAAAACCTTTGTATGGACATCTTTAAATCAAAGTTTTTTTGTATTACTTCCTTTGATGATGACCAATGTGAATATATATTTTTATAACTTTAGTTGGGGTATCTCTCATAAGGCTACAGAGATCATTGGTGCCTCTGATCAATGAACAAGAACTGGTTAAATGTTACCAGGTGGTCACTTTATTATTTATCAATTGAAGTCCTGTCCAATAGTCTCTCTCAACCCCAAGGGATTTTGTTTAATTATCTTAATAATATTTTGATAACTTATAAAAACCTAATAATAACATTTACCTCATTAATTTTAAAACAATAAAAGACTCTCAAGTCAATAATAAACAACAATATACATTACATGCTCTGGTGGGCCTGCCAGGTAGCTTGTACGTGCAAATGGGACTTGAGGTCAGGTTCTGTAGTTGAACACTGACAATGCCTGTTTTCTGAGACTGACTGAGGCTTTAATTTATTTTACATGATAAAGTAGGACTTTTAGCTGGACTTGATGTTCAGTTAAGATTCCAAATGAGCTTCTAATATAGGTGGGACTGCAGCCTGTGTTCCTCATCTAAGCAGGATAATTGGTTTGACTCCACAGATAAAGCTTGGTTACTGTCAGTCTTATGTTTGGAGGACATGACTTACTGTGAGCACCCTGACTGGAAGAAGAAGAAACAGTTGTACTCTCAAGTGGGTGGGATTTATGAGTGGCCTCTGCAATGAAAAGAGTTGCTGGTAGTTTTCTGTAGTCTGGCAGGATCCCTATCTGTGTGCTACAGTTAGGTATGTTTAGTAGGCTACACCCCATAGTTGGGCAGGACTGGTTGGGCTCCACAATCAAGTAGTGCGGTGCCCTTTTCTGTCCATGCCACGTCCTAGTCCATCCACGCCTTGTGACAAGGTCCATGGATGGAGGAGAGCGCTTCAAGGAATCGCTTCTCCAGGAAAAGGACACCGCATGTGGGAATTGGGCGCAAGGATCTTGTAATGTTTTGTACTGATAATTGTAATTTGTGTAATTCACATATATATATTTTCGTGTAATGCTCAATATGAAGTTGAGAATGGAAACTCCAGAGGAGTTACTGGAAACCTTCTAGACAACTTTGTGAAAACTAATTGTGAAATTTTACCTTCTGTGAGTAGTGTGAGAGAGTTTATACAAAAGCTTTAAATGAAAGAGCTCATGGAGGAGGATTTGTGGGGTTCCTGTGAGACAACTGCCCTGAGACACTGGACAGGCAGCCAGAGACGGGCAATTAGGACACATATGTTACACCACCGGCCGCCTAAGACAGGCACAGGACCAATTGCTGTCCTGCAGGCCCATGACGGGTAAGGCCTGGTTGGGTTCATATGAAGAGTCCTTGACCTAAGACAGGCGCTGTCCTCACAGGGACTGCCATACTCCCATAAGTGATAAGGGAAAAAATGTAGGGAGCAACATGATAGCCTCACACATCTCTTCCTCCTGCAGGTATCCAGGTGCTTGGGCTTACATTTCCCAAGCTAACTAAGTAACAAGATTGAGATGTTACGAAGGTGAAAAGAGTTAATTAAGACCTATTTCTTGGGATTGTCCCTGCCTAGCCCTGAGCCTGGGGCGCTTCCTGTTTGGAGTTGAGGTTAATTAAAACCTATTGTTTAGGATTGTCCCTGCCTGGCCCTAAGCCTGGGGCGCTTCCTGCTTGGGGCTGGGGGTTGCTGCCAAAGGTTAGCAAATATATACTCCAGCTTCTAAAAAATAAAGGGGGATGCAGATTCACTCACAGACGTGTGTGCAGTGTCTTCTGTCTCTCACTTGCTGACTCCCTGTCCACCTTTGGGAACCCTCTGCCCTGCCACAGCTGGACTCCGGCAAAGTAGAGTCACAAACTGTATACCACAGTTGCACAAGATCACTGGCTCCAGGTCCTGGCAGGGCATGGGTGCAGAACTGGCTTCAAGGCTGAAAAGGTTGCTGTCTGTTTTTGACCTACAAACCCTTATACTCTTTTAAGAAAATGTTTATGAGAACTGGTGGTTGTGTTCCCTCTTTTGTTCCTGATTTTGGTAATCTGAGTATTCTCTCCTTTTTCTTGATCAGTCCAGGCAGATCTTTGGTGATTTTCACACCCTTTTTGTTGGAAACTGAACTGAGCTGGAGAGAAGTGAGCTGCTAGATGTTAGAATAGCTAATGGGCTAGGTGCTAAACCAGAGAAAATACTGATTACTTCCCACTTCCCCATACATTTTGCCCTATGGAATTAGAGTCAAGGGTCCAGGGGTTCTGCACAGATATGGAAATTGTTTCACTGTTAAGCAGTCTCCGAGGAAAAGACTCCTAAATTTTTATGGATCTGGGCACAGGCAAATATCTTGTAGTGGAAAAGTTCTGAGGACTGAATCACACTGAAGGAAAGAAACTTTAGGGCTCCCCTTACTGTTCTCCAATAAAGGATCTCTGCAAAGTTGTCTGAGGAAAGCCTCTAATGAAAGTCTCAGAAAAAGAGGCTCAAAGGGAAGGTGCCTGGGCTAAAAATGCTGACATGTAAAAGTATAACTTTTCAAGGAGGCCTTCATTCCTGACTGCCTGTCTCTTCAATCTGCAGTGAACTCACTAGTTGTATACAAAATCTAAGAAAGCAAGGGCAGAGATTTCTTCCTTGGTCTGCCAGGTATAACCTTTGCAATAAATTAAGGTTGAAAAATAACACATCTTTTTTTTTGCCTAGGACCCAAACCTGTTATTTTCAATGGACTGACTTTTGATCTTGTTCTCTGTCATTTTCTACTCTTTATTCCATATATTGCTGTTCTTGTCTTTATTATTTTCTCTGCTTTGGGTTTATTTCTCTCTTTTTTCCCCCACTTTCTTAAAGTTGAGATTGGGTAATGTGTTTGAGGTTATTATTTTAAAAAATAGATACATAGTTATAAATTTTCCTCAAAGCATTGCTTTGGTTGTACTCTATATATGTTGGTATTTTGTGTGTTCTTTAATTTTTACTCTCAGTGTACTTTCTAATTTACTTTGTAATTCCCCTCTTTGACAATTATTTAGAATTATGTTTATTTTTAGAAATTTATGAATTTGTACAATTTTCTTTCATGAGCGATTTGTAATTTTGTTTCATCGTGGTTGTGGAATGAATCTGGTACAGTTATTAGTTTTCAAAATTTATTGTAATTTGTTTCCTAGACTGATATTTGTTCTGTCCTGGAGAGCGCTCCATGTTTCCTTGCATACCTGGTTCTCAGATGGCATTGGCTGACCAAGGTCTTCTTCTTTTCCTCACTTGTGGTTCTCGGAATAACTATAGGATGATTTGGGAATGCAACATCTTAAGAAGGAACTGTGTGGTATAGCCTGGACTCTTCTCATTCTTCCTAGAAGTCTTGCAATTCTTTGTTTAGAGAGCAATGAGCTGCTAACATCACGCACATCAGAGTGCCTTTGCTGGTCCCTCAGCTGTGCTGGGATGTGAAGCACATGACAATGAAAGGCCATCTACTCTGGACCACTTTCCTGAAATTTAAGGGATTTCCTAGGCTTCTCCTGTCCCTCTCTGCCCAAGCATGAGTAATACAATTGCTTTACTTAACTTGTGTAAGTATTCTGGTTCAATGGACTTGAGCAAGTGGTGGAAATTTCATCTCAAGATGTAAATGGACATGTTTGCCTCCCATTCCTGGTGTTATTGTGTTGACTATATTTGCTATCTCCCATAATTGTAGGAGTCCTTATCTGGGATTGGTACATGCACCGTGCAAACTGGTTCATAGGACTTGGGAAGAATGCACATTTTGCTTTTCATGTAGTATTCTATAAATATTGGCTAGGTACAAATAGTTTAGTGTAATTCAAATCCATTTCCCTATGATTTTCTGTCTAATTCTGTTCCTTATTCACAATGGGATGTTGGAATTTCCACATATTAATACAGAATTATGTATTTTTTCTTACAGTTTCATCAGTTTTGCATCATGTTTTGGGGCTTTGATTATAATTATTGTGACATATGGATTAATCTTTTAAAATCTTAAAATATCTTTTTTTTTTTTGGTACAGGGGATCAAACTCACTACTGTGCACTTGCCAGGCAGGCGCTTATGCTACTGAGCTAAATCCCCAGACCAAAATATCTTTCTTATCAGTAGGAATAATTTTTATTATTGCTATCAATGCATTGGGCTTTTAAAATAATAAACTATTTTTTATCTCTAGTAATAATTTAATTTTAAAGTCCATTTTGTCTGATGTTAGTATAGCTACTCAGCTTTTCTTTTCACTATTGCTTACATGGTTTTTTTTTTGTCATCTTTTTACTTCCAGGTGTCTTTGATTCTAAAATGTAAAATGTATCTATTGTAGGCTTCATGTAGTTGAATCATGATTCTTTTTCCATTCTTCCAACCTCTGGTTTTAAATATTTAATTTTTTTTACATAGTATAATTATCAATAAGGTATGATTTGTCTGCTATTTTTTACTTGTTTTCTGTTTTATGTAATTTGTATTTCCTTATTAATCTACCAGTTTTTTTCTTTTGTGTTAGATATTTTCTAGCACAATATTTTAACTTTTTGTAGTTTATTTTCATATTTGTTTAATTTTTTAAATTTTTTTCTTGGGGATTCTTATGAATCTATTTTTAATTCTACTTTGTATTAATATCACTCCTTTTCGTCCCTCTGCTCAATCTCTGTAATCCTCTTTCATCAACCTTCTGCAAGCTGAATTCTCTTTTGAGCCCTTCTTCTGAATTTTTTATTTCAGTTATTGTACTTTTTGACTCAGGTTTTATTTCTTTTATAAAAATTCTACTTCCATAATGATAGCCTCCCCTTGATGAGGTATTTTTTTAAAATCTAGTCTTAATATATTAAAAATAGATCATTAATGACTAGACTATGCATGTTTCCTAGTAAGTGTGGAATTCTCTAAACATAGTTTCTATTAATTCCTTCTCACATCTGTGTATAGGGTACACTTATGTGGTTTTTAGCATCCTTTATAACTGTTTTTAAAATCTGGACATTTTAAATGATAATGTACCAACCTCAAAAAGCTGATTTTCCCTAGAATTAGTTGACATCATTGTTTTATATTTTTGCTTGCTTATCTTTTTTATGTAACTAATTCTGTAAAATCTATATTCTTCACTGTGTTTAGCCACTCACCAGGTCATCATCTAATGATTAGGCAGAGCTTTATTTAAAAACCAACAACTCTCCCACCCCTTGCCTTGCTGAAAGGGGTGTGTGTGTGTGTGTGTGTGTGTGAGTGTGTGTGTTGAGGTGTGCCTTTGATGTTCAGTCAGGCAGTTTAGAACTCTGTCTTAGTCTTCACTTCCTGACTGCAGGCAGAAGCGAAAGTATAGTGTCTTCTCACATGTTCCCTAAACATGCACATTGCCTTTCTAGATTCTCAGAAATTTGTCAAAATTTTCTAAAGCCTCTTAGGCATACTTTATTCCACAGATTTTCCTCTTAGGTGGTTTACTCAACTAATTGTTTACCCCAACTGTTTTCAAAGTTCCAAGCAGTAGTGACTTTAAATAAATAACTGCCTATCTTGACAGAAGTCCCACGGAAAAAGCTATTCACTTTATGGAGACCCAGAACTGGGTCAAATAAAGAATAACCTTTTGAGAGGGATTTTCAAGGATTTACCAGACAGGTTAAATAATAACAGTTGTCTGGGATAAAGGCTTTGGAGGTGCTGAAGCCCTCTTTTTCCTTTTTCAGTGTCTACCAGGCTGCTGGCTTTGAAGTTGATGACAGGGGTGCTGGTTTTTAAGGTTCTCACAAAACTGGGGAAAGGGAATAAGAGAGGAAAAAATAAATGTCACAAAGCCACAAAGCCTACTATTCTTACTGAGATTTAGCTGGGGTTTTTTTTAATTAATAAGCCCCATATTGTTACAAACTTTTGGTTAATTTCCATAGTTCTACAAAAAGTTAGTTTTGCTAATTTTTTTCCAGTATCTCTGCTTCCTTTATGATCCTTACTCATGATAACATGGAACATTAATTCTTACAATGATATTTTTTGTTTTGTTTTGCAGGTTTTTGACTGAAAAAAATTACTCAGTATTACATATTAGCATAGCAAATATTTTTATACAAACTTATATTTATGTATCTGTTCCTAAGATAATAGTTTGTTGAAAATAACCAAAGGATCTTGTTCTCTATAGGTCTCCAAGTAACAAATTGATCTTGAAACCAACAAGTCAAAAAAGAGTGATTACAGTATATGAGGCACAGCTATCATTGCTATTCTCTTATTATTGATTACAACAACTATATATTGGACTTTGGCTATGCAAAATGAAATGTCCAATAGGATTTTCTGGAAGAAATACAAAGCAGAATAAGACCATTTTTACAATTTAATACAACAAATTTCATTGAATTATTAATCATTAGAGTTATCAGTTACCAGTGTTTAAATATATGAAATTTATTACAACATATAAGTTAATAAATCAGGAGCCTTTCTTAAAAGAGTAGAAAAAGGAAACAAAAAAAGATATGGCAAGCCTTAATGGTTGAGATAGTTTTTCTATGTTACAGGCTTTCATTTTCAAATATAGGATACATAATTCTTACAACAATGACAAAAGAAATGTAACCGTTTCACTGATGCTTATTTACTGCTTGTATTTCTTTTCATTTTTTCTAGGATTTTTTTATGAATACAAACAACACTGTTTTTTAAAACTAATATGTTCATAATTTTATAATGTGAGATAAGACAAATAGTGTTCAGACTGAATATAAACAAGAAAGCATTTGCTGATTCTCTTACTATGCAGACTATCAGATGCCAATTAGTTCAGTGATTCTTTCCATAGCAGTTGCCTGTGTGTGGGCGGGAAAGCAGTCCAAGTTTTCATTCCTTTTGCTGTTTCTTGTCATGTTGGTTTTAGACTCCTACTATTGGATCCAGCTGAGACTGTTCTCACAGTGGGTGGGCCTGGAAATATTTTCTCTCCATATCCTTTTAATCCCATTCCCCCATTGGTGGTAAGCATCTTTATTTCTATCCAAGTAAGAATCTATTTGCTTTCTTCTTTTATTGCAAGACAAGCATTTGGTCTACAGAAACTAAAAGATAAATACTTTTTCATCTACAGAAAAATTTTACATTTCAATGAGACATTTAGTGGGTAGACTTACTTTAATCCTTTCAAAACACATTTTGTACAGTATTAGATCTGAATGCTTCTGTGTATTTTCTCTCAAACCATAAACAGGCAATCCTAGAAGGAGTAAGGGAGAATCTAAAATGTCAATGCTGATCCAAACTGTTTACTTAGGTTTTGTGGGGGTCCTTAAGACTAATTTGAACAAATCATTAAAAGTGTCTTTTTTTCTTAATAATTCTGAAAATCACTTTTTGCAGTTGTGTATGGTTAATAAGATTTTAAAGGAGGCAGCATTGCCTTACATTCATCTATATTACCAGCTTAATCAACTGTTTAGAAATTTTACATAAATTTCCAATTTTAACTTAGCCAATAAGAATTTTTTGTATTACCTACCAGATCCAGAAAGTGAGGGCACAATAGGCCAGTGAACTTGATGCTAACCTCCTTTTTTTTTTCATTGTTCTTATAGCATGAATGCTGAGGAGATATTTAATGACAAATGTGTTAATGTCTGAAGACTGTAGTTCCAGACTTACTTATCTTTTTTATTCTAATCAAATCTGTGATGTTGGTTTAAGATTAAATCTTTTTTCAATAGGAGAATTCTATTGATTCCTCATATTTTAAATAGATGTTGCCAAATGTGAAGATCAGACTATTATACAAATATGAAACATCATTGAAGGTACATTTTAGATATCACTGCTTTATGTTGCAAATAGCATAGTTAATCTGGAAGAAGAGAAACCAGTTTCCAGGTGCAAGACTATTATAGAAATCAAATAAATTAATTTATTCAATCCAGCCACCTGGATATTTTGACAGTGACTCTGAAATATGGGTACCATTTCATATTACATCTTGACAGACTTATTTGTCATTGATCATTCCCATCATCACTATTTCAACCATCAGCCTAATAATATAAACAAACACTATGTAAGAAAGAACCATCTTTATACAGTTCATTTTATGGCACATAATGCTAACAGCCTATCAAATTTTTCCACTCATATGGGGCACAGAGTTAAACCATATTTCCTGTCTGCCTTGCAATTAGAGGATGTATGCTGACAAATCTGGACAATAGAACATGTGCAAACCTGTTGTAATGCATTGGAGATCTGAGCTTTAATTAAAACACTGTCATGTATAACTCGTGATTTTTCTGTATCTTCCAGCTCAATACTAGTAGTGATGATTCCACTTCATGAACCCAGAAAAGAGAAAAGAAAAGTGGAAAGAAGTCTGGGTCCTGGGATAACTGAATGGAGTAGAATGTGACTCTTTTTTCCCACTGTCTGCCCTTATTGAAATGTGGTTCAGTCTGAGATTTTGAGTTTGTTATATAAATTAGTCTATTCTTACCAATCCACTATTGTAGGATTCTGGTTAGTTTAAGTTAAAATTATGATTATATGCATTATGAAAAAATACTGTCTATATCATTAATTTAGAATAATTTTGTCATGATTATTTGACCAGTTATTTATTTATTTATTTAGATTGAGTCTTACTATGTAGTTCATGCTGGCCTCAAATTTACAGAATCCTCCTGTGCTTTTCTCCCTCCAAGTGCTGCGATTATAGGCATGCACAACTGTGCCCAGTCACTGGCAGGTTATTTAAATAAATGATTACTTAAACGAATCTTCAAAAATCAACTTGATGGTTGAGTGTGGAATGTGTGAATATAACAGGAATAATTCAATGGAAAAACCTAGCATTTCCACATTGAGACATAAATGATATTTTAAAAGTAGGTAGGTGGGATATGTCTGCAGCATGGATAAGGCCCTTGGTTCAATCCTCGGCATCACACACAGACACATACACAAAATAATAATAATAATAATAATAATAATAATAACAATAATAAAGAAAAAGAAAAGAAAAGAACTGGCTAGGTGTCCTGGACTTCCTTTTTCTGTGAGGAATTACAGTACTTTACTTGGGGCAGGGGGTAACCTGTCAAAGCATTGGCAGTCAGTTTATCTCTTTTGAAGATGGAAAACAATTGAAGAACAAGTTGAGAGAACTGATGATGTATTTGGCCAATAAAAATGAGTTAAACAACATTTCCACCAAAGTAAGCAATTGTTATGACAACAAAGTTGAACGAAAGTTTCAAAAAAGGTAAGGCTGAGTATAATTTATAGAAATATTAGCCACAGTTTTCTTAAAGCTAAGAAGTAGACAATGTGCAATGAAACATGCTTTATTTGACTCCAACAAAAAGCTGAACTTAGGTGATAAATATCAAGAAATTTGGAAATGCCCAGATACTAAGCATCCTAATATGAAGCCTAAGCTTGTTCATGAAAAGAAAAGTCATCAGTCACATACTCCTTTTCACAAAAGAAAAGAACGTTTCATAAAGAAAAGATTTCTAATAGCAAACTTGGAAAATTTGAGTTACTGGATATTACAGCTGGAAAACTGCTATACAAACAGATACACTGAGAAGCTAATAGAATATCAAATTATTTGTTATTCCAGTAAATGAAAAAAAAACCAATTGGCACATACTCCCAGGAGCACCAAAATATGTGATTTTCCATAAAATTAGTGATGACTTTGAAGAATTCCCTATTGATAGACTTAATTAAGTCATTGCTAAGGGTCAAATATAGTAAGGGAGTGAAGGTCTTATGACTTAGAGTAAGAGGGGCAAGCTTCATCCTGATGATGACACATCACTTTCTCCTTGATACTGTATTGTCCAAAAGGTCAAGCTCCCTAGAAACAGTAAGAGATACAAATGTTATACAAAGCCATTTCAGAGCTATTATTTTCTCTGAGATAACTACCAGTTAACATTCATAGATACAGATAAATCTGTAGTTACTCCTATGAGGAGCTACCTAATTTGTCCATTTAAGCAACTAAGTGAGATTCACTAGTTAAGTTAGGGAACCAACACAATCTTACAACTAATAGCTTTCAATAAGTGCTTACATTTTAAGTAACTAAAGCAGAATTCCTTCAGAATAAAGTAAAAAAATAGAGGCAATTGTCAGATAATAAAAAGAAAATATACACATGGCTTACTTAAATTCATTATGACAGCTTTGGGAGCAATCAAAAAAGATAAGCAATGATGATGATTTTATTATTTGTTTTGTTGAAAGCAAAGGGACTGTAATGTGAATGTTTGCCTAGAAAATCTTCCAGTGATACTTATTAATGCTTGAAAATAATTCTTGAAAAAATTGCCTTTTACTGATTACATTTGTCTTTTAAAAACACTGTTATTGGGCTTTAAACACATGATACAAGAACATTATGTTTTTATTTCCAAAGTCTCTGCATTGTTTCTAGGTTTCATTAAAATGTTTTTTGGAAAGTCATCATGCAAGAGTTGGAAGAAAAATAAGATGAAGCTTGCTAAAGAGGTGAGACACTGATTACTAGCAGGCATCTGCAATTTGCTTTCTGAAACTTCTCAGTTAGTTATCAGACAAACCCTTCCTGCCTCTCTCCTCAAGGATCATTTTTCATGTGTATTTTACATGGAATTCCATGTGTGTTACCCTTCTACAATAGTGAAGAAAATTTCTCTTGGTTTTCTCTTTTTCCAGTTTCCTCAGCTAAATATTAAACCTGGTCCTCATCCAAATCTATTGTCTAGCACATTTGAAAACATGCAATGTTGAAGGAAAGGTTCCCATGAGGCGGATGATGTTTATTTTGCTAGGAATTGATAGTTAGGGCTTCCGGTTTGCTTATACAACCGCTGGGTGAGCTCACAGTTCTGGCAGCTGAAAGTCCAAGATCAGGCAGCCCCAGCAATTCAGCCTGTGGTGGGATCCCTTTGCACACATCGCAAGGTGGTAGATGACATCATAGTGGAACACATGACAGGTGGAAACCATGTGGTGTGACACAAATGCAGGGAAAGGGTCGCTGCGCTCTTTTTACAACTCACGTTCCTCAGATCTTACTCATTCTGTAAGGGCTGAAGTAACCTTTTCTGGTGGAAATGCCTTCAGTAATCTAATCACTTGTACTCAGCCCTACCTCATAAAGGTTCTGCCACCTCTTAATACTGTTATATTGAGGACCAACCCTCTGACACTTGGACACTTGGAGAACAAACTTATCTAAAACATCTTCAGCAATGACTGAAGATGCCTTAAGTTTTTATTGTTGATGTGTTTCTCAAAAGGCATTTAACTAAAAGCAACAACAAAAAAATAATTTTGTATTATCATTTCATATAGTTAAACATGAATACATTTTTCTCTACCTAACTTAGACATCAAAATTCCTGGGTTCTAGTCCTGGGTGTAAAATTCAATTGCTGTATGACCAAATTCTTTAACCTCCCTTTGCATTAATTTTATTCTTTATAAAGTGAAGCTATTAATCCTACCTATCTTTTGAAATTATGGTCAAAATCAATTAAGGAACTGCTTAGGAAGCACTTTGTACACCAAGTGACACATAAAGAACAATCAATGAATTATTGATAGGTCATTTTGACATTAACCTATGATCCATCCACATAAGCATCAGTGAGCTCTGAGGCTTATGAAGCTAAAGACATTCATTCCATATTGTCTTTTACAAAAGCCCACTTGCATAATGCATAAGCTTCACGCTCATCTAAACTCATTTAAGTCTTTCTCAAGCAGTTATTTTTTTTTTGCAGATGTCCTGTACCAAATACTCAAGATTTCTGGAACTGCTTCAAGTTTACCCTTGAGAGTCTCCATCATTAGCTTTTTCTTCAACATTCTAAATAAAATATCAAAGCCAATTTCTTGTTATGTAAAAAACCAGCTTCTTCCTCTGCCAGTATTTCTTCCCTAATTATTTTCAATGCCTACTTTTGCTTACCTCAGATTTTGCTTAAATTAATCTGAAAATGTTCTTTCCAAACTTACCTGTTTAAAATCATAACATTTGCACTAATGGTCTAATCTCTATCTTTATTTTCTGATTAATATTTTTCTATAGCTTTTATTGTATTTGGAACTTTTTGTTTTGTTTATAGTTTTTGCTTACTTATTTTTATTATGTTTTTCTGTAATGTTAAGTGGGAAATGGAGATTTTATCTGTCTCACTCACCTTTCTATTGTAAAGGCCTACAATAACACTTGACACAAACTAAACACCCAGATATTTGATATATGAATGAAGCTTTTGCCTCTTTCTCTCTCCCTCCCTCTTTCTCTCTCTCTCTCTTTCTCTCTGCCTTTTTCTCCCATTCCCTCTCCTCTTTCTCCATTTCTCCTCCTCCCTTTCAGTGACTTTGTTAATTAGAAGTTCCTATTTATTGTGACTCTGTTCAATCCTGATATGGCAGACATGGTTTTATAATCTAATGTTCTCAGAGGAGCAAAGAATATACAGATTGATTCCCAAGACAAAAGTAACCATCTCAATTTGGAGAACACAGGTACCTTTATGTTACTGGTTCAGTACTCCGCTTGTTTCGGTATAGGCCCCTAACTGTTCCATCCCTGATCCTGTTACCCTCCTCAGCTTTGAGTAAAACTTCAATGAGACAATAGCAACTGCATTTAAATAGACATGCTCTATTTATTATGATGTGCTTTGGAAAACTGGCATCATATTCCGTGGGTATGGTATAACAATCATACCATGGAAGTGAAATTTCCCAAGATATATATCAGTTTAGGTTTAACTATCAAGCTAGTGTATTTTATTAAAATAAATATATAATTTTTAATGAATTTTCCAAGCTTCCACAGTGGACAAATAATGTTGACCAACTAAATAAATCAGCTTTCGAGTCTTCTAAACCTCTTTTTAGCTGATCAGAATTTTTGTGCTATCTGGAATGGTAACACAAAAATTTTATATACCAAATGGGTTAAATAGGTCTCAATATTAACCTATCTGTTAAGGTTCAAATTCCTGCCTAAAGGAGCAGATAATTATTTGTACAGTGTTTACTGAATCTGCATGACAGACCATCAAACTAAACTGTCAAAAAACTGCTCTGTATTATGTTTCCCATCTACATAGTTTCTTTCCTCCTTTACCAATTCTTCCTCTCCTTTTTCTCTTCTGAAAATTTCCAAACAAGATATAGACTTTTCCTTATATATTTTTCCCCAGAATCTTAGCCACTTAGAGCTAAAATGCAATGAGAATGCAGATCCATGCACATCATTTGTTTATTCGATAAGAACTTATTGACAGCCCAATATGTTCTAGATGTAGGTGCTAGGTTATATGGATTAGTTACTAAAGTCAATAGGAAAGATTCCAAGATTTAAAATATGAGCTGCACAGAAAACTCCAACCCTCATGCCAAATATATTTTTATGTGTAAATGAAGAGTGAAGCTGATCTTGAAAGTAAAGAAAACACCTTGCTAAAATGGAAAGGGAGAACTTATATTTGGACACAATATTTCTCCCATGAGACCACATAGAAAATTCTAAAGATGGTTTAAAAACTTTAAAGTAGCAAAAATTAACAGTTTCATACAAATGATTTTCAACATTGATGTGAATTTTATCTGACTTTCAGAAATGACCTAATTAAGCCTTTCTACCATAAATAATGGATTGTGTAAAATTTTCTAACACAATCCTATGTGGCTAGCCCCCAAGACTTTGAGAAAGTTGGCAATTCTGTAGACTTTCTGAGACAGATGTGGAACATAAATAGTAGACAATCAGTCAATGACTTACAAAAAACAGTAAACAAAAAAAAGCAGTAAACAATCAAAGAATTGGCATATATGAAGTTTCTATTATGACCGAGAATCAAACTAATGACAAAATTTCCCTGAAATAGTGATCAATACCAACTCAAGGCCATAAGCAATGCAGTAATTTAGCTATTTTTCAAAATGCATCAAAATACAAAGCAAGTGGGACTTATTGAGAGCTATAACTTTCTTGAAAGCTGTCTTGAGTCTAGCAGTTCTTTTAAAATGCCATGCTGCCATGCAAGCCCATGTTTTCACTCCCTTATCTTTGAATCTCGAGCCTGCATTCCTCCTTAATACACTCTCCTAAAAGAGTCCTTCTTATTTGTGAAATCAATATGGATCTTCCCCTTGTAGTGTGTTCCCTTCTTAAATACTGTGCTCCCAATCAGTTTTTAACCTTGATCACAGCCAGTGTCATAGTGCGTCTTGTCTGTCTCCCTCCTAGACTATGAACACCCTAAATACAGCAACTGTTTTCACTCGTCACTCAAATCCCCAAGATCTCAACTATTTCCTGGCACATTCTTGGAGGCTAACAAACGTTTCTTGAATGCTGATTGTTACTACATGAAGATAAAAGAAAGTAGAATTAGCATCCATTTAGTGTTTATATATTATTTCAGACAATTTACTAATTTTTGTTTTGTTCTTTAATAGTTTGTAATAATAATGCCTCTAGTGTTCCATGATTAATTATCATATTTACTATTGGTTTAAAATAATTTCTTTTACATGTTAACAAAAGACTTTCTCATTCCCTACTTTAAAGAATGTTTATTTAAAAATAGGGAAACACACTGTTGTCATAAGCATTCCAACTTGTCTCATGTAAAAATGTTCAAAAGTCAATCTTTTGCCTATCATTAAATCACACAAGTGTTTCATTCATGTCGTAGGGGTTGTATGAGCTAAGTCTAGTTTCAGAGTGCCAGACAGAATGTTTTGCTGTATTTATCTTTGTTGACCATGAAAGGATATGCTACATTTTGTATTTTGCTAATAAATAAAATGGGAAGTAGGATTATTCTATAGTTATTTGATGTGTCAAGGCTCATTTTTTTCATGGTCGTCTTCATGGTCCAAAGTGCTTCTTACTGCTTGAGTAACCATATTTAGAAAATGGAAATATTTTTACATTCTTCCTCAGAGTTTCAAATTTTTTAGCTAAAAATGCTTTATTCTTGTTTTGGACAGAGTCTCTTGAAAGTATTGTGAATTCACAGGCATGCCTGAGTTTTAATCCATCCTGACCGTTTGCCCAATTATAGGAAACTCACAATTGATATTTTATTCATTTATGAAGTTTTTATATGTTTTACAAAATGTATTTTAGTAAAAATGTAATTTTCATTAAAAATAAAATAGACTGCTTAGCTGAATAGACTAAAATAAACTTGCAAGGTCTCTGATTTATGATTCCCAGATATGGTTAAACAGAAATAGGGGTAAAGAGAGTAAAAATCTGTACAAAAGTCATCATGAGAGACAAAGTCTCCAAAAATTATCTACATCAACATTTTTCCATAATCCAGTGTAAATTGTCTGCTGTTCATAAACAATGAGAAACAGCAGACTATTTTTTGGGTGGATCTAAATAACACTATTATTAGTTAATGCTAACAATTAACTTCTCTCAGTTAACCTATATTGTTTAAAAATTGCAGCATCAATTTTTTTATAATTTAGTTATGAGTAAAGTCTGACAAACTGCAATAGCAAGCAAGACTTTTTAGAGCAGGGTGTGGCTGTTTGGTTTTGTCCAGCTAAGCTGAATATCAGTTGATGATATACATTCAGAAGAATGCCGATTTCTATTAACTGCCCTTTCTTGATAATATTGTCTAATTTTATGTTAAAGGTGATGTCTTTTTCAAATAAAGATATAATGATGACTAATTCATAGGGCTCATTAGTGAAATGTCCCAAATATTATGCCTACTCTAAAAGTAGGTGAAAATGTACATATTTTGTTTACTTCTCAACAATCAAATGTGTAAACACAAATCAGGAACATTTGCTCACTTGTAATAATCCTAGGCACCCCACCCATGGGTCAGATTACAGAGAGCTGTTCACGTTTTTATGAGGTCTGACACACAGGAAACCCCTCAAATGCACAAAAAAACCTCTTTTTTATCTCACAAAATGTGTGAAACATACTTGACTTTTGTGATCAAGAACTCTTTTGATGTAATCTAGCTATGTTCTAATGATAAAAGATAGAAACCAGCAAGTTATGTAACAAAACAGATTTCTTATGGTATAATGGTTAGGTTGGCCCAAACCCTTTACTTTACAAATAACTTAGAGATGGTAATGGTTAAATGACATTTGCAAGGTTATGTAGCCTACCAAAGGCAGACCTGGACTCAAGGATTTGTCTCCTGAATCTTAGGAAGAGGACCACTCCTTGACACCACATCATAGCCATCAGAGGAAACCACTAAATAACTCTTGTAATAGTTTCCAAAGTTCTACAGCTCCTTCACAATATGTTAAGATGCATAGAATGAAAGAGTTAAAAATTTAGAGAATTAAAATTTTAAAACCATAGTATCTTTTTAATGATTATATCTTTCCTTTATAGAAATAAGCTCAAATGCAGTTCTATGTATCTTTGTCAGCCATGTCACCTCCATAACAACCCAAAGCCCTGTCTTGGCTTTTTTCTTGAAAACATGTCTCCAGTCAGGAAAAACCATCTATAGTCTCTGGAGTCAACTGTAGAAGAGTAGATTTCCATTACAATGGCCCTGTGACAAGTACAATGTGTTAATTTCCCAAAACACCCAAATGATATGAATGACCTGGTCTCCAGAGATTTTTAAAGTCATAATCTTTTGGTGGTATTCAGCTCAGAGCATAAGACTGGGTAAAAAAAGAAAACTGCAGTCAAAGGTAACTAAATGCGGCAATGTGGCAAAAAGCATCAATCACATATTTTCTTATTTCTCTGAAAAGCAAACAGCAGTAACTGAGGCCGTCTCAATGCTAGTGATAAGCACTTTTGAGACATTACATGTATATTTTGCTTGTTTTTACATTATTACAATTATACCTTACTACATTAATGTGAGAACCTTTAAAATAAGTCTTACGACTTTCAAATTGCACTGGTGCTCTAATTAATCAAATAGAATTTCCCCAGATGCTTGATGTAAATGCTGCCATCAATAGAAAATATTCACATTATGTGTAAGTAAAAATGCTGTATGAAAATAGCCATGACTCAGCTGTATAAATTTCTCAAATTTAAAGATCAGTGGCTTCGTTGAACAAACTTTTTGCTGCATTTGTCTAATGTGTCAAGTCAAGGTAACATGAAGAAGCTGGAGAAGTTTTAGTAAGAAATAAAAATATTAAACTTTCACAAAATGGGGAGCCTGAAAATTGTGGGAAAGGGGGAAAGGAAATTGCATTATTTTGGACAGAGAAGACAGAGGGTAATTTAATAACTGCGTTCATATAGCATGTCCTCTCCTGATAAGCACAATAACAGAGCTCATGGAAAGTACAAAATCATTTCCAGGCTTTTGAACATATTCAAATATTTTTCTCATTTAGCTCAGCCTAAGCCTTGCTCCATGAGAAGGAGAGCAGGCATGGCTGTACTGTGTGCTGGCAGTATGACACAGACTTCATGCAGCTCTTTCTAATTAAATGTCTCCACTGTTTCTAATCCACTTTTTAGTGATTCTTATTTTAAAACAAATCTACCAATAAATTTAACGCAGGCAATGTTCCTAAACTAGTGTGTAATACAATGTCTGTGGGAAGTAGCTTGCCTTTCAAGTTGCTATCTTTTATTATGAGTGTGTCTTCCAGTTGCTTCCAATTTACTATTGAATGTCAGAAGATAAAGGACCTTCGTATCCTAGCAACAGGTGGGTTTTTCTCTTTGTGTGTGCATCAGTCCTTAGAGATTTCCTTTGGAATGCTGCCCACAGTATGGAACAAAGCAGACCCAGGCATGCCTGGAAGAACATCATGAAAGAGGAGGAGAATGTCATTGTGTGTATGTGTGTGTGTGTGTGTGTGTACACTCACACACATGCATTTTACAAAGAAAGAGTAGTTAGTGTCAGTACTGTCTTTACTGAAAATATTACAATTCTACAAATAGACTCTTTACTCAGACCTTTAGATGCATTTTCAGGTGGTTTTCCAAAGCTGTCACCTCACTCTTGTGTTTATTTTGTTTCTTAGATGCTTCCGCAAGTACTGTGCTACAGGCTCGACAGATTTCTCTGTTGTTTTGAGTCCCGGGTTCACAAAAGGGAATAATCTAAAAAATGGAATGTCCTTGGATTCTTCATAATGTTAGCTATTTTACCTCCAGAATTAATTACATTTAAAGGGTTAAAATTATTTTCTATAGTTTAACTACTCTGGAAACTCCTAAACTTCTGTAAGAGAGAAATTTCACTGAGATTTAGAAGAAGATGTAGATAAAGAACTTTTTATTTTATGAAAGCTACTACATAATATATTTTTCATTTGTTTTCTTCATATTATATTCTTTCTCCATGTTGTTATTTCAGAAACATATGGTCTCTGATTGTTTTTCATATTAAGTGAGCATGTTAAAAGATTTCCAGTGTCTAACAACAATTTATTTTATAATCAATAAGGCAAAAGAATCTATATTTATTGTCTGTATGACAACATAAATAATAACAATCTAAAGCAGGGTGAAACCATGTTAAGAGGTATACTGTGTATTTGAGGCCATGAAGATTTGGACTGTATTTTTCTGTAATACAACCTTTAGTTTTGTAGCAATATTCTTTCATCTTTAGAAATGAGACATCTATAAGTCGTTTAAATGGCTGATCTGTGCAATTTTCTTGAAGTGATGCTTTTCATGAGCTGGAAGAAAGGAGAAAGCCAGAACTGGCGGTTTAACATTCAATCCACTTGGAACAAAAATATTTTTGTCTTTTCTTCAAGAAGAATGAGGAATAAAAGATATTCCATAAAGTTGAAAATATAAAAACTCATGTGCAAAATAAATAAAAATTCTATGCATTCAACATCTCAATCCTAATTCAAAAAAATGGATGAAGGGAAAAATGCAGGCATTCACTGGAATAATTTGTTGTGGTCCTAAGAAATTGAATTTTTGGAAACTTGAACAGAAAGCTAGAGTTGATCAGTTTCCTAGTGCGCCTCTGAAAGTCCTCAGAGTATTTTACCACAGAAATAAATAGACCAACTCTGTTTTCAAAGGGAAAAAGGATATAAACAAAATGAAAAAACAAACAAATAATTTGTAACTGAATTCTCAAGAATTTTTCCTTTTGAGGCAACAAAATTCTCCCTTTAGATGAGCAGTTTTAGTCTATTAGAAGAAAACTACTCAATTTTATAATGGAACCAACATATCCAAAGTGTCATGAGAGTCACATGTGAGAGCCTTCAAGTTGGCCGTGCCTATAATAGTTTCTGCTAGCTCCTTAGTGGCTGCAAAGCAGACATGAGCCACAAAAGCCACCCGAACTGTCCCTGCCCAACAAAGCCATCAGAACGCTCCCCGCAGAGTTGTGTAGGATAGCATGCATGGGTGATGGGGTTATCTGTTATTGCTGCCTTCTTTCTAAAATTTGCAAGTAAATTATTATATTTTTTAAAAAATAAGGGAGGAAATAAAATATATATGAATTGCATGAGAAAATAATTTTGATTCAGTTTTTACATCTTCTAGCATGCAACAATTTGTAGCAAATAGCAATTTTAGTTCAACTTTTATATTCACAATCGGGCTACAGTTTTGCCTCTCTAAATGCCCCCTTGCCCTCCTTTTCCACGCCATCAGCTTCTCCTAACTCATTATATGATAGTCATGAACTGCTCTCCACGGTGCTAACCAAACAACTCCATTTCCTGTCACTTGCTCTGTTGTCTCTAGTGTCTTCACTTTGAATCCCAGCAGACTATGACTCCTACTCTAGACTTTGATCAGTTTTTCAAGTCAACACAAACAGCCCTGCTAATTGAAGCTTTATTTTTTCCACTTTCTCAGAGAAACCCAGTTGCTCCCTCCTCTGTGCTCCATATCATATCCCCTTCTCTGTACTTCCACTGGAACCCTGCATGTTTTACTGTACTTTTAAAATTTGCATCCAAGTGCTTTCATAGTCTGTCATTCCTGGTGGACAGCAACCATATCTATCGGTGCGTCGTTACACTCCTACCTGGTGCAAATTAAGCTATCCATAAATGTTTGTTAAAATAATTCATAAATGCAAATGTTTCTCTCAAAAGTTGCCATAGTTAACGCAGAGAAATAGTCACGGAAATGCCACTCTAGCGAACTATAGTGTGTGCTAAACTTAAGTTCAGAGACATTGTACATAGCGTTTTGTCTGTCAAACATTAAATTCAGAATTTTAGGCAAACATTTTAGCACTTATTTTGGGAAATCTATATTATGCTTACATGATGATGTTGGCTAAATAGGTTAAAGTTTTATTTTAGTATTATCCTATTCATGTAAATATTAAAATCAGCTATCAATATTTGGTGTTTCCTGGTGAACGTATTTGAGATGATTTTTATTTTATTTTTACTTTAAGACACAAAATGAGGCACTATTTGAATATGAAAACAGTACTTAAAGACATTTAATCACATGGCATTTTAAACCCATCATATGAAATATAATTTTTTACTTTATGAAGATGAGCAGTGGACTTTATATCATCAACCTAACTCAACATTTATCATGTTTCGTATAGTTATTTTTTCTTTACCAAAATACTTAAAAGCAAATTCTAGACACCATATTTTACTCCAGTATCCTCCATTTTACAATTAAAAAATTGTCTATTTTATTATAACTGCAATGCAATTAATATTTGTAAGAAAGTAAAAACAATTTTTCCAGATGATTTGAAATGTATTCAGTTATACAAAAAGTATACTTTTATAGTTGGTTCACTTGAAGCAGGATCTAAACAAGATTCATGCATAATGTTTAATTGATTCATTGTTTTAACCTACTTTACACTAGTTCACTTCCTACTCCTCTTTTTTCATTCTTTGTGTGATTTACCTGTTTCACAACAAATTAGTTGCTGTATAGAATGTTCCATCCTTTGAATTAATCTGTTTTGTTTCTCATGGGGTCAATAAACTTCCTTTTCATTTCTCCATACTTTCTCTAAATTGAAATTACTTTTAGGATGTTAAATTTTGATTAAATTTAGGCTCAGTATTTTTGGCAAGAATATCTTTTTTCGGTCATGCCATGTACTTCAGTGTATACTGCATCAGAGGCCTAAAATAACTGTCCATTTTTAATGATGCTAACACTGATTGTTAATTTCAGTGATGACAATATATTTTCTCATTGCAATGTTCCATATTAATCTTTGGATCCAGTGTTGATGAGTTTTGATGTAAAGTTGATGGTAGTTTTCTGAATTGATGATAGTTTTTCTGAATCACTTCATTGAAGGTTTACAATCAGTAATGATTTTTTTCTAATTTTATTGTGCTTTATAAAATATGTAAGGGCAAGCCAGGTCTGGTGGCTCATGCTTGTAACCCCAGCACTAGGGAGGTTGATACAGGAGGATTTTCATGAGTTCAAGGTCAGCCTGGCTACATAGTAAATTCAAAACCAGCCAGAACTATATAGTGAGATCCTATTTCAAAAAGCAAAACAAAACAAAAGCTACAAATGAGAACTTCTTTATAAAAGTTTTGTCTCATCAACTATGACTGGCATCCCTGAAATACAGGTCATATTCAAGGTAAGATAAATGCTCAGTTCTTTACTTTTAGTTAGACTTTCTGTTGTACTCTAGGAACTTCCAATGATATCAACTGAGCCTTTAATCTCTGTCTCTCTCCTATTGTCTCTCCCATTACCTCTCTGTCTCCTCTCTCTCTATCTGTTTCTCTCCCTTCTCCTCCTCTCTGTCTCTTCTCTCTGTCTCTCCTTATAGCCATAGGCCATTTGCTATATTTGATATGTTTAATCAACTACTTTTATTAGCTCTTACTAATTCTACCTCAAATCGCCCCATTCCCATCTTTGGTCAATGGATAACTTTCATATTTACTCTTATGACTAACAGACACAACACTATATATCCTTATCTTTGTCTTTGCCACAAAATGTCCCAGACTCACATTATATTTTTCTTTTCTAGACCCAGACTTAGCTATTTTCTCAGGGAGCTCTTTATTCTTTTATATCAAAATCAGGATTTAGACACCAGAATCTAGATGTGAGATGTGTTCACTTTGATTGAGAATTTCTTGCTTCCAGATTTATTCATTGCACAGTTAGAAAATACAACTTTTGAAAAGAAAAAAAGTTGATATGCATAGTCACAACTAAAATTAGCACTAGAGAATTTTTAATTAATTTCCTCAAATTACATCCATCAAAGTCACCATAAAGTTAACAAGTTATTTGATATATCCGACCTACAGAAGATCATAGCTTAACAACATAGTACACAGTATTTAGCAGTGGCTCACCATTAGGACCTTAAGACCGGAAGTTGCAGCACATAGTTGCTGCCCAGCATCATGAGAAAAAAAATCATGTAAAATATCAGTAGCCTTAAAAATATGAAAATTTAAAATTTAAAATATGGTTTCTACAGAATTCACTTTGTTTTTGCACCATTATAAAGTGAAAAAATTCTGAGTCAAGCCATTATAACAATTATAGTATCTATATTTTGTTTTAATACTAAAAAAATGATTTCTAAAATGTTAAACATCATGTTTACTTCCATGATCCTAGAATATATAAAATATTTTTATGGTAAATAATAATTATTATTAACAAGTAGACTATTATAACAAATTTAATATTGATTGCCATTCTACTCCTCTTTAGCATGTTATTGTATCACAAACGTGATACATAGAATCACTAATTTCTTTTTTTATTTTTTATGAGTTTCAAACTCAATTTAATTTTTAAATGTATTCTAATTGATATGTAAAAACATAAAAGTTGTACATATTTATGGAGTACCATGTGATATTTTAATACATGTACACATTGCATAATAATAAATCAGGTGGTCAGCTTCTTCCTAGATTCAGCCATGTTAGAACTTGGGAGGCTGAGCAAGAAACACGCCCGCCTTTCCGGCAAGCAGCGGCTGCAGGAGTGAGCAGGGGGTGGTGCTCCAGGAAGAAAACAAGTCAGTGTCTCCCATGAACCTACCTGCGCACAAGCTGAGACCCACCCCCACCCCCACCCCCACCCCCACCCCAGTTAGCAACTGGGTGGTGTTGAAGAAAGCTGGAGTTGATAACAACTAAGGCACATAAAGCAACTAAATGCTTGTAGTGTTGGGTTCATTATGCTGACCTAGGGCCAGAGGTCTGTGCATCTCTTGGGAGGATGACAGCGTGCAATATAGCAAATATAGGGATTTCCTTCTACTTTCTGAAGGCAAATATTGTTTTCACTGTTTTGCTTTGTTCTGATTGCTTTGCTCTGTTCAATTTTCTGTTTTAAGAGGTTTTATAATGTTCTGTTTTTGGTTTGATTTTGCTATACTGATTGAATGGACAACTATTGTGAAGATAACAAGATATACTATGGCAGCTTTTACTGTTATCCAGGTATCCTGCTCTGAAGTTCTGTATCAGTTTCACTGCGTTGCCTTGATCAGCTTTGTTCTGTCTTGTTTTGTTTTATTTTACTACCTTCAAAATAAAAAATAATATAATAATAATAAATCAGGTTAACCTTATCTGTCTTCTCAAACATTATCATTTCTTAATGATGAAGGCATTTAAATTTTTTCTTCTAGTTTTTTGAAATTTATAGTTTATTATTGTTATCTTTGTTCAACTTGCTGTGCAACAGCATAGCAGAACTTCTTACTTCTGTTTTAATGCCCATTCCTATAACATCTATTATAACTCATTGATTAGCCTCCCCATTCTTCCCTCTCTCAGCTATTCTCATAGCCTCTGGTAACTCCTATTTTATTCTCAACAACTTCCTGTTCTTGCCCTTCCACATCCTCTTTCCTGTGTGTTGGGAACTGGCCCCAAGGCCCCCAGGCAAGACAGGCAAGTGTTGGACCACTCGACTGTACCTCTTGTCCCTATGCTCAGCTTTGAGAGCAACTTTTTCAGATTTGACACTGAGATCATGCAGTACTCAACATTATGTTTCTGAATTATTTCATTTAACATAATTATCTCCAATCCCATCTATATGGTTGTGAATGACAGGATCTCATTTTTTAAATGGCTGAATAGCATTCCATTATGTATTTGTACCATAGTGTCTTTATGAATTCATCTGTTGATGAAAACTAAGGGTGATTTTATCATGACAGTTGTGGATAGTTCTGCAATAAACATGGGACTACAGATATCTCTTTAACATACTGATCTCATTTCCTTTAGATACATACCCAGTAGTGTTTTGCAGAGTGATACGGCAGTTCTATTTTTAATTTTTGAGGAAACTTCATATTACCTTCCACAATGACTGAATTAATTTACATTCCAAACTGCATGGGTTGCATTTTCCTCATATCCCTGCCAGAATTTGTTATGTTTTATTTTCTTGATAATAGTCATCTTTACTGAAATCAGGTGATTTTTTTAAGAGCAGAATATATTTATTGAGAGAAAGAAAGCCTCTGTCTGAGAGAGATAGACAGAAGGGATCCAAGATGTGGAAAACGTGGGAACTTGCAAGCAGATTTATTGAGAAAAAGAAAAATTCTTTCTGGGAGAGAAACAGGAAGGGTCCTGGTGGGTTTCACAAACAGGTGATATTTTATTGTGATTTTATTTTGAATTTTCCTAATGATTACTGGATATATACTATTGTATACTTGTTGACCTTTGTCATATATAGATGGGAGAGTATACACAGTAGGTATATATACTATATACAATATGTATATATAGTGTGTGTATTTATATGTATATTCTCCATAGATAGATAGATAAATGGAAGAGTAAGAATGGATAACTAAAAAGAATTGAGCATTTATCTTGCCTTGAATATGAACTGTATTTCAGGGATGACAAACTCATGGTTGATGAGAGAAAATATATATATATCAGCCACATCTGTTTTTCTCTATAGTCCTTTCTTGTCAGGTGGGGGTACTGGGACTCAAACTCATGATCTTGTGCTTGCCTGGCAGGTGCTGTGCCACTGAGCTACATCCCTGACCCTATAGTTCATTTTTAGATCAGATTTATATCTCTTCTATTGAATTTTTTGGTGCTTTTAGTAAAGGAGGGTCCTCAACATTGTATAAACTTTAGGCCTCACAAAACCTGAACTCAACTAAACTGATCCAATGAGGTTAACTGACTATAATTAAATATACAGAGGTTTATTTGAGAGATTTAGGAAATGGAGAATGGGAAATTTATATAGAAACTGTGAAAAGAGAATAGGAAATTTTCAAAGTTAAAAAAAATGATAGTTTCCTTAATAATGGAACATTTATATTTTAGAAACATGAACATTCTAATTGTTGAATTACTTTCTCATTTATTTACAGTCCGCTTGCCTTTAAATAGCAATTGAGTCTGGCAGCAATAAAAAATAAAATGGAGTAAATTCTACATATAAAAGAAAAGTTTAAAAGTCACAATCCAAAAAAGTGAATCTAAGGCTAGGAATGCAAGATCAAAATCTTCCCAAATGACACTACTTTACAGACTATAAAGAACCAAATAAGTTTAAATATGCACTATAAATTAGACTCTAAACTTCCTAGCACCAAATAAATGGAAAAACATTATTATGCACATAGTTTTTCTGTCAAAATCATAATAGATCTCTCTCCCAAAGGAATAAAGATTTCTTTGGTTCTTTACCTCTAAAAAATATTTTGAGGGACACTTTAACATTGCAGTAGTGAGTGATTTAACAGACAAAGCTTTTAAAATGACCCTACAATAAACACGGCAATAGGTTTGCATTACCTGCTTCCAGAAAAACTGTACAGGGTACTTGATACTCTGCAAGAACTGCACTGGATGTCTGTTCTTTTTACTGCCTAAAATTAATCTCTGAAGGTAATTCTTGCTAAGGACAGCCAGTTAGCTTGGTATCTTAGCCTGCCTAGGTCATATATGTTAATCACAGTAAAGTAGAAGCAGATTTAATAGAGAAACCTCAAAATACATGAGGCAGGGGTCTATTTTTCCCTCTTTCCCAGTAGCAGCCATTTCAGACTGGCACATCAGGTTTGCTACAGAGGTTCATCCCAGGTCACTGTCCTCCCATACTGTTGCTCCCTCCACACTGTCATCATCTGCAGTGCCAGCGCTGGTCACAGCTAACATTTCTCACAGCAAGGGGGTGATGCAAGTTTACCTGAGGTAAACAAATTAGAGCTTCCTCCTCGGCAGCATGCAAAGCCATTACACAGACAAAAGGGTTAATTATTTTAGTGTCCGAGAAAATATTTACCCGTTTGTCAACTGCTACCACCAAGGCACTCTCGAGTTGTCCTTTAGCATTCTCTTGACTCTGGGCGAGTGTCCCATACTGTCCAAGACATCCCATCAGTCATCTATCTACAACAAGACGGTCTCAAAGGATTTAAATATGTGTTTAGGTGTCAATTCTGTGTTGCAAATGAACATTAAATAAGATACAAGTGTATATGTCCTTTCATCCATTAAAAAAGGTTAATTTTATACTGTATTTACTATCTTTTATTTAATTAGAAAGATGATGCTGTGTTCAATTCTGCAATATGGAAAAAAATCTTAATACTTCTGCTGCATTATACACAAACTATAATCTAAAAGTTTTAAAACATACTTTTTCTAAATAAGTCAAGATTCTGAGTCCATTAAGTGGGCTGTAAATGGTAAATCAAGGGAACGACTAAGATAATATAAATAACCAAGCAATTGTCACTATCGCCTGTGACAAATGTGAAATAAAACAAAGTGATTTTGAGAGTGAACTACAGAGTTTACTGTTGTAGTGAAGAAAAAAAAAATCTTGGCCAAAATGATACCAACAAAAAGGGCAAAATATGGACATAGGAATATATTGTTTATCTTAATGAGAAAGATTGGTTAGTGAAGCTAGATTATGTAGCTTCTTCTGCCCCTCAGGGTATAACATTCTCAACCAACAAGTGAAAGGCAAAGTTATGAATGTTTTCACAGCCATGATGGGATCATGGTGAGGTAAATGAAATATGAGATGTATATGAAAAGACTTGATTGTGGAAGCTATATGTAATTTTGAAAATCTCAGTTCATTTACCTGTGATGAAAATTACAGTGTTGAGATAAAATAAAGGACAATAACCTACATTTTTCTTTACTAGAATAGCTATTTGAAAAATATTTCCCTGAAACAGAAAAAGAGACTACCCACTGGACTAGAGACCTTTCAATTCTTGATATGAACAAGGGAAATGACCTTCTGCGAAAATTATGAATTATGAAATTTATGAAAATAAATTATGAAAATTTCCACCCAGAGAAATGTGCTTTACCATCTACCTGTGATATTCCTGAAATCACTCTTCATTAATAGCTGTGATGGTTAGCAAGAATGAAAACAATGTAAATGATGCTACTTATATCTACATATATATTGAAAAATATGGTGACACCATGGTAAAGAGGAATATTTGTTTAGATATTGAATCTGGTATGCAGTGTGATCTGCCTTTGAATCATTTGATTATTTTCTAAAATTAATTACAGTTTTGTACAACAGCAAATTATCTATTAGAGAATGACATGAACATAACTTCCCTTGAGGTCTATTTGTTTGGTTTTGATGTTAATTTAATTTTTTTTAGTTTAAGCACACACTAAACAAAATTTACATATGTTTTTAAGATAAACAAGAGATCACAAAGATTTCTTTTCACTAACCACAGCAATTTTGAGCTCTTATTTAGAACCAAACAAAAATCTGTTTCATGGGCTGTAGTGACACAAAGCCCATGATCACAAGTGGCCCCCAGATGTATGATAATTTGAGCAAGATGCATTTCTGAACGCTATTTTCAGATTATTGTTATATTCTTCTCCAGTAAGTTCTATTTGATCTGGAAACAACAAATGTGAACAAGTACTGATGAGTTTAATTACATTTGTGATTTCTAAATATATGACTCATGATTCCAGCACCATGACCCTCCTAGGAAATTTTAGCTCTGCAGAGTACAAACAACTGCAAAGTCCCTATTGCCTTTATTTATAATGTAAGCTCCTCAAGGAGCATGACTAATAATTTGATGCCCCTCAAGACAATTAAGATGCATGAAGTATGCCAAATCATATTTGGGAAATAAATGAATGACTTGCTGCCAAACTTACTACAAAAAAGAAACTTTGAGAAGTCATATGTTAGCTATTATTATTCACAGGTGTTTTATTGGTGTTACTAAAGATACCATTTAAAAAATAAATTATGTATCTTAAGAGAGTGATATTTCATGTTATCTTTCAGGCTCTCACCAAGAAATCTCACATTCCATGATTTAGATTTAAATCGGTTGATCCATTATACTTTCCTGAATATATAATAAGCACATGAAAGACTATTAGAACCAAATCATGCCAATGAGATAGAACAAGTTTGGCTATTTATGATTCTGTGATCCTAAGCAATCCCTCAATGAAAAATTCTTCAATGATAAAATGAGGATAACACCAACATATAGTTCACTTGATATTTGTAAAAATTAAATGAGTTAAAACATGGAAACTAGTAAGTAGCATACCTGGAAGAAATCAAATGTTTAATAAATGATAGTTACTGGTCGACACACAGTGGAACACTGCAGTGAATGTTAAAAACTAACCTTGTGTCTATATCTAGTTTGAATTTACAAGGTCTACACACAAGTAGATAAAATCCAAAAAAAATGTGGAAGTGAAATTGTATAGCATAGGAAATGTCTACTATATATGTCAGAGAAGAGAAAGAGCAAAAAAAAAAAAAAAAGATGTCATAAAAAGAAACCAGATGAGGCAGAATGTGAAGTGGACCATAAGAATGAATATAATTTCAATAAGGTGAAAAGGAATATGGGTAAAAGAAAGGCACTAGGTAAGTGAGAAGTGTGTGAACAAGAATATGGAAGCAGTAGTGACATGACATGTATGGAAGACATGAAAGAAAGGGACGAATGGGGGAGAAATACTTTCTAAAAGTAGATAGAGACAGGTTAAGCTACTGTTGACTCCAAAAAGAAGAATGTGAAAAAACAAAAGCAAACTTTTGTTGTTATGCAAATAACCTTTATTATAGATATTTGAATAGAGAAATGGCAGAAAATATGCTTAAGGAAAATTAATATTCATGCATTAGTACTACCAATACAAAATTATGAGTCATGGTAAAGTCTCAGATGAAGACCCAGCCAATCCTACAAAGCTTTGAAGTTGGATGACTCATGTGGTTGACTCCTTAAGTGATGGAACTAGGACTTCACTACTTCCATACTGATTAATCACTGGACATAGGCCACCATGAGGAAACAGTGTGACTAGGGTAGGTGGCTCTTTGAGCCGAGGCAGTTCCTGAAAGGAGATAACACATCTGATATGGACTTTTGGACTGCAGTCTCAGCACCTGAGGAAATAAGGTCTCCATTCCCAAAGGAGAAGTCGAGCAACCAGCACAGCATCCACCATAGCTATCGATAGATGAATACGGAATAGTGAGAATGGTGACATAAGGTCTATTCTACTTCATGTTGATCATTCCTGCCTTCAGGTTAGTACTCTATGATAGTTTTTTAAAGACATCAAATGTGATTTCAACTCATTCACAGAAAAATCCCTTAAAATTTTATTACCCTAGTCCCTTCTCTAATGTCTAAGAACTTTAACACGCTTGCTTCTGTCTTCCTGCTTTCAACACTGATTCAAACTCAGCCCTGCTTTTTTGGTGGCACTTTGCTTCTTTCAGATCAGTTCCAATTTGTTCCACTGGGAACTCTCTTCATTGTCAGAAAATATCATTTATGCTAGTTTGTGTCCCTTTCTAATCTTACTCCATTACCCTATTTTATAACAAAGGTCCAAAAACACACTATCTAGTATTACTTTCAATAGCTTCTAAATAGGAGTAAAAGGCACCTCTCAGCAGCCTAGCCGTTTCTGCAGACATAACCCACAGGAATCTGCTTTTTCTGTGTCATGTCTCTTGTGATCAGCCTCTGGACTTAACACTTGATGTAAGAAACAGTTTTCTACTCTTTTGAGAGCAATATGGAAGCACATTAGAGCTACCACTCCAAGGAGCAATGCTTGATCAGCTAGAATTGAGAGCTAATAAATAAAGGCTCACTTTCTTCTATTGACTGTTCTGAGGCACATTCTATGTTTCATCAGATGAAACTTGTGCAACTGAATCCTATTTGGCCATAATGGTGAGCCTGAGAGCACACCCTTGGATTGCTTTGCTTCCTTGCTTGGTCTTCCTGTTCTATTTCCTGGGGTCACTTTTCCAAGCTACCTGCTCAGAAATTATTGTCCTATACTCAGCTTTCAGCAAAGATAATAAATGAATGAATGAACGAACAAGTGAATGAATGAAAATAAAACAAACTCTTTGATAGGCACAGTGCTCCTAACCAATCAAGGAAAATGGAAGAATTAATCTCTTGTTATTTCCAAAATATAGAAGAAACATATTGTTTAGTTCTGTTCAACACTCTAGATGCTTTTTACACAATACAAAAAGGCAGATACTAAACACTCTGATGGCTGTGTGTGTGTGTGCTTGTGTGTTTGTGTGTGCTTGCACAAGATTCATATAGGCAAGAAGAAAAACAGACTCGTGCTTTATAGTGCTTTTATGAGCACTGATGACTTAGAAGTGCAAATCACTGTCCTTTCCTTTATAGGCTTTTATATAAAGAAATGGCAAAGCCAAACAAATGGGAAAGTATAAATTAACTTGCAATTTTGATAAACTACTACCTGCTTTTAAGCATTTACATAGAAAATAAACTTTCATTTGATAAAAATGATTATAAAGTTTTTTTCAGCCTCTTTTCAAAGTGATCTTTTTAGATAATTCATTTAAAGAGATTCAATTTTCTTAAACTTTTGGAACTGTAGATGAGAGCATTAACATCACATTTTCAGGTAGAATTAGGCTTCTTATTGCAAGGAGATGTGATGCTATTTTCCAGGTGCACCCACCTTTCCCTCCAGTCATTCCATACTATCTGATATGAACCTACACTTACCAACACTCCTTTCTGTGTGTTCATTTTAGAAACCTCAATCAAAAAGGATTAGTTACTTTAAAATCACATTATAAAATCACTTTTTAGTATAACATGTTATCAAAGTGTGTATTCAATAGCCATGAGAGGTATAAGTGGAACTATGGACTTCTAAGAATGGGGCTTTAGATAGGAGATGTTCTATCTTCCTTCTGGCTAATCTACAAGTATTTGACAATTGCTGTATGTGAATGATTGTGGAAGAGCCACAGTAATCCCAAAGACCTACAGTAACCCTTCCTGTTTAGTGAATTTCCTTTATTCAAAGTTAAACATACTGAAATTTATTAAGTCCTCCTTGTTGCTTTTCATTGGAGTTTCATGGGGCTTGTATTATTGCTCTACTTCAGCAGAAAAATACTTATCTACCCTTTTCTCTTCCTTTGTCCCACTTCTACCTCCTTTTCCTTCCTCTGCTTTTTTCTTTTTCTTTTTAAAAAAATGTGTTTGGAGGCAGAAAGAGGGATTTCAATAGAGATCCGTGTGCATGATGTCTCCCCTAGTTAGCTAAATTGGCCTTAAAGAGTTGTGGACTCCATCTATTCTAACAGAGGAGAGCTGAAAGAAGCGTTGAGTCAGCAAGGGGCTGAAGTAGTACATCCAGCAGATAGGCACTGGAGGGAGAAAACAGTTCCTGGGTGAAGGCAATCACGGGAACAAGCAGCAAAGGAAATTTCCTCCTAAGAAGTGGCACAAACTAGGCAAGCAAGCAGAACTTGGAACTGTTCCCACACACCTGTGTTTAGCTTGGCTGTTCTTAGAATGCACATAAAGTGAATTCAGAAGTGATACATACACTCAGCCCCAACTTACATCAAGGGAAGCATGGAATATCTGTACATTTAACATGAAATTTAATAAGAATGTAAGTCAATAGAATGAGTGAAATCATCCATCCATGATACATTTCATGGAAACTTTTGCAATAAGATCATAAATTACTTTTTCAAGTTTTAGTCTGATACATGAAAGATTTTCTAGAGGCTTCACAAAACATTTGATAGATAAAATAATGATATTATCAGACACTAGGTGGTGGTTGGTTTTAGCAGTGCTGGAGGCTGAACCATGGTCCCATACACACTAGGTAAATTCTCTAGCACTGAGCTTTTATGCCCTAGATCAGTGGTGACAAACCTATAGCAAGTGTGCTGCAGCAGGAAGTGTATCATTGACAGCTCTAAAAGGTTTGCCATCGCTTCCCTAGACCTAATCTTTAGGGAAAGAAGAAAATAAAGTCAACTGCATCTTCCAATAAAGCAGAGAAGTATCAAGGTATTTGCAAAGTGGAAACAAAGCAGAGAGTTATGATCCAAAAACTGCAAAATTTAAGGATGCCACATTAAAAATCAACCTCATTCCATGACTCCTGTATTTATGCAATGAATATTTATTGAGTTCCTCCTGTGCACTAAGCCCATAGTTTTCAACAGGTAAGTGAGTCACTACAAGCTTAAGCAATGAACCCTTCACAAAGATCAAATACATTTTAGGATTTGTTTGTTTGTTTGTTTGTTTTCCTTAACGTTGAGCAGAGAAAATGATTTAAAGAAAATTTGAGACATTCTGAGGAAACATTCAAATGAGCTCAGTAGGTGAAAAGTCCAAAATAACACAGGAAAGAAGCAAAGACTCCTGTCTGTGACCACCCCATGGTGCTTTCAGTCATTCTTTTTCTTCTTGTCTTTTAGACCAACATGATAATTAGAGCACTCATGACATCTCAGGGTCAAAGGCATTTGTAAGGTAATTTCAAAATATTCACTGCTATTTATCCATAGTGTTCATAACAGCATTGCTACACATTGTTTAAGTGAATTAAAATATTTTCCTGCAAATTGACTCTTATAGATATCTTTCTTAAAAATTATTTTATTGAGGTATGATAAACATTTAAAAGCTATGCATACTAACTGATACAACTTGATGGGATTGTGTAGCCATCACTACAACCTATACCATAAACATATCCATATCCTCCAAAATTTTCCTCCTTCCATCTTTGTTATTAGTATTATTGTTATTATTAGTGTTTATAGGTATGTGTAGAATAAGAGCAATAAGTATAAGATCTAAACTCTTAGCAAAATTTTGAGTATACAATAGAATATTGTTAACTATACACATTTCATTGTATAGTAAGTAGGACATGCCTATCTTGTATAATTGAAACTTTGCACATTTTGACTAATACATGTGCTTCTCTTAGCACTCCTGCCTGTAAAAGCACCATTTTATTCTGTTTCTATGAGTACTATTGTGGGATAGTGTCCTTCTGTCTCTGGATTATTGTACTTAGCATATGTATTCCAGAATAATCATGTTGAAACAGTTACTAAATCTAGCTCTTTTCCATTTCTACCATGCTGACACTCTCTTCCTTTATTGAAGTCTTGAGCCACTCCAAGTCATCCATGAGAATTGCAATCATCTTCTTCCAAATTCCTGTTCATATTAATATCTTGACATCTACCTATGAATCAATAAAACTTGAATATTGAAATTTCTCCTCGATTCATGGCATGCAGAACTGATGTTGTATTAGCAGGTATGAACACAATAGTACTCTCACTGAACCTCTCCATCAAAGTTTTTGAACAACCAGGTACATCGTAAATGAACAATCCTATTTTGAAAGTGTTACTTTCTTGTGTCTAGATGTCTCCCTAAAGACTCATGTAGTCATAAATGGGGCTTTTTCAGAGTTAGAAAGATCTAGAGTGAGAGATGCTGAGATTTACGGTGTATGATTACTAAATCAGTCCACTGCTTAATTTGCCACTGCCTTAATCCTGGTAGCCCAGACACAATATAAAAGAGGCAGAAAGATTATGCTACAGTCTCTTGATTGCTTGTGTTTAGTGTCTTCTGCCACACCACCATGCCTTGGAGCCAGCTGACTATGGAGTGAAACCTCCACAAATAGTGAGCTAAATAAACGTTCGACCTCTAACTTTGGGTGTCAGGTATTTTGTCTCAGCAACAAGAAAAGTAACTAAGAGAGAAACAAACCTTTATTTTTGAGCAATCTATTGCTACAGTGGTCTTAAAATATTCAGTGAACCATGTTGTAAGCTGATGTGCTGCCATTCAGATTTTGTTGTTCCTCTTGCCAAAGTAGACACAGTATCCTTCTTAAATGCCCTAGGTTATTGGAATGGCAAATGAGAACTGGCTTCATTTTAAAATTATTAACTGAATTGGCCCCTAAAAACAGAGTCAGTCTACCTTTTGAAGATTTGAAGCCCAGCATTGACTTTTCCTCTCTAGCTCTGAAAATCATGGATGGCCCTTCTTCCAGTATAAGACTAGTTCATCTATATTGAAAATAGGTCTTTCAGTGTAGCCACCTTCATCACTTATCTTACCTAAATGGGTCATGTGCTACAGCTTCTACATCAGAACATATAACTTCACCTTACACTGATATATTTTGAGATAGCTTCGTTCTTTAAGTCTCATGAATTATGCTGCTAATTACAAACTTCCATCCTTCAATTGCCTTACCTCTCACAGGCTGTATTCATAGAATTGAAGAGATAGCCTTCCTCTGAATTAGGTTTTGGCCTAATGTTGCTGTTGTTTTTCTCTTCTATCTAGATACCTAAACTTTTTTCTATATCGATGTTAAGTGTGTTTCACTTTTTTATTGTTAATGTCTTCATTGAAATAGTGCTTTTAATTTTCTTCAGTAATTTTTCCTTGCATTCACTACTTGTTCATCATAATGTGTCTTGGTTTTAACATACTTTCATCATTATACTAAATCATTTCTAGCTTTTGATATAAAGTGAGAGTTATGCAATTGTCCCTTTCAACTTGAACACTGAGAATCAATTTCAGAGTAATTAATTGGACTAATTTCAATGATATTGTGTTTCAGGGAATACAATGACCTCAGAAGAGGGAAAGAAAGGGATGAGATCATCAGTGGAGCAATCAGAACAAATGAAGCACTTATCAGTTAAGTTTGCCATCTTTTATTGGCAGGTTCTGACATTTCAAAACAATTACAACAGTAACATAAAAGATCATTGATCACAGTTACATATAAAATAATGAAAAACTTTGAAATACAATGGTACAAATTATCAAAATGAGATAAGGAAATAGAAGAGCATATGATATCAGAAAAACGCTGACAAACTTTGGCTATATAGAGCTATGACAAACCTTTGATTTGAAAGAAAAGTATTTAAAATATAGCGAAAGGAATTATAGTAAAATGAAGTGCAACTCCATTTGGATTATTTTCTTGTTTTATTTTCATTTATTGTAGGGTTTTCTTTGTGGTTACCATGAGGCTTGTAAAATCTTCTTATACTTAAATCTATTTTAATTTAATAAATTCAAATCACATTTAAAACCTTACATGAAAACAAATAAAAACCTTATGCTCTCTCCACATCATTTATGTTATTAATATAGCACAACTAACTCCCTTTATGTTGTGAATTCATTTACAAAATTGTGTGATCATGATTATTCTTAATGCTTTGTCTTTTAACTTTAGTATTAAATGCTTTTATGCTAAGTGATTTATGTATCACCATAACATTATTATATTTTTTTCTGTACTTGTCTAGGCATTTGTACTTTTGTATGTTTTCACACTTCTATTTAGTGTCCTTTCATTTTAACTTGAAGAATTCCTTTTAACAATTTTAATAAAGTAGATCTAATGCTAGTGTCTTGATCCTTGTTTTTGCTTCTGGGAATGTCTTTATCTCTAATTTATTTTAAAGGACCGTTTTGCTGGGTGTTGTATCCTTTGTTGCCAGTTTTATCTTCCTTTTAGTATTTGGAAAATATCCTTTCCCTTTCTCCTGGCCTGTAATGTTTCTATTGAGAGATCTGTTAGAAATCTTACATAAGGGAGTCCCTTGCACATGATAAATCACTTTTCCCTTGCTAATTCCAAAAATTTCTTTGATTTTGATGTTTTGCAATTTAACAATAATGTTTTTCAATGTAGACCTCTTTAGATGCAGTCTCTTTGTAATCTTTTAGAGCTCATAAATCTGTATGTACATTTCCTTGTATAGATGTGGGTAGTTTTCAGCCATTATTTAATAAATTAAGTGCTCTACAGTTTTTTCATTTTTTTTCCTTCTTGATTTTCCATAATGTGTATATTGCTTCATTTAATGATGTCCCATAAGTCCTATAGTTTTCTTCAACCTTTTTCATTCTTTTTTTCTTCTTTTTGACTCTCTGAGTAGTTAATTTAAACAGCCAGTATGCCTTCTGTTTGATTCTGCAGTTGAAGTTCTCTATTTAATTTTTCATTTCAGTCACTGTATTCTTCAGCTCTAGAATTTTCACCTGGTTCTTTTTGAAAAAGTTTTTCTCTTTAACTTGTCATTTTATTCATATTTTATTTTCTAGATATAGTTTAGTTCTCTATTTGTGTTCTCACAGTTCACAGGGCTTGTTTAAAATAATTGTTTTTGAACTGTCTGTTGGTCACTATCTAGATTTCTGGTTTTTAATTTTTTTTCCTTAATTTGCTTTTTCCTTTTATTTTTAAAAATTTTTTTTGACATAAGGTCTCTCTTTATAGGGTAGACTGGCCTTGAACTCACTGTGTCACCTAGGGTAGCCTCAATCTTGTGGTATCCTCTTGCCTCAGCCTCTGGAGTGCTGGCATTTACAGGCATGTGCTACCATACCTGCCTTATCTTTGTTTTTGGTGTTGGGGATTGAACCCAGGGCCTTACATATGCTGGGTAAGTGCTCTATCCCTGAGCAAAATTCATAGGCCTACTTTTTTGGGAGGAGTACCAGAAATCAAATTCATGACTTTGTACTTGCCAGGCAGGTATTTGTGCTGCTGAGCTAAATTGCCAGCCATTCCAGACCTAATTTTTTGTACATGGGGTCTCAATATGTTGCCCAGGTTGGCCATGAATTCTAGGTTCAAGGGATCCTCCTGCCTCAGCCTCCAAATGATTGAGACTACAAGTACCAACCATCCCACTGGACTTGTGCTGTTTTATAATCAAGAAAAATAGGATGGCTGCTTACAGCAGCACAACTCATGATAGGTAAATCTTGGAAACAGCTACAAGTGAATGGAGAAAGCAAATGTGGAGTGTGGTATATACTGTGTACCTATCAGAGTGCTTCTTGGCTGTGAAGGGTAAATGTGAGTCCTTTCTATGAAAATGACGCACTTTGAGACCACAATGCTAAGTGAAATAAATCAGACAAAGAAGGCTCAGTGTTTTTCTTATATAAGAAACCCAAAGTACAAATAATGTGAAGGGCAAAATAAAAGTTATATGACAAAAACCAGAGAGAGGGGCCTTGTGAAAATGGGAAAGAGGAGATGGGAGGGTGAGAAGAGGGAGTAGAAATGATTAAGATGTGGTGTGTATATGCGCCAATTCCTAAAGTGAATGTCTATATCTGTTTTTTTTTTTAGAATGAAACAGTATAGGTGATTTATTTTGTATTTTTATGTTCCCTTAATTCTTTATACATACTTGAAGCCTTGGGTTTTCTATGCATTTGAAGTTAAAAAATACCTTTCCAGTCTACAGACTAATTTTGGCAGCAGGATTTTTTCAGCAATAACACATTTTGCTGAGTCTTTGAGTGGGGTAGTCAGTAAGGTCCATACTCAGGGGTAGTGGATTGGTACTTGGTTTATAGCCAGAAAAGGAGTGCTGCTGACAGATATTACAAGTTATTTATTGACAACTCTTACTGGTTGTTTAGAACCATTATCTGTTGTCTTAGTTCTCAGTTTCTCTCAGATGAGGTAGCCTTGCCAATTCTCTCCATATTCTGTGTTACATAGTACAGATGTGGACCTCTCAGGTAGTGCCTTGAAAAGATACTAAAGTCTAGTGTTCACTTTATGTTTTCTCCTGTGAGAACTTTAATCTTGAAGGAAACTTGTCACTACACTGTTTTGGACTGTGGCGAAGGTGATATGAAGCAAGTGGGACACTTTTTCTTAACTTTTTAACTATGGTTAGTCTTATTTCTGCACTCTATATGTGTGCTATAACTTCTCATTTGATCCCAGAGTTCCAATAAAGATATATTATTCTAGAGATAGTAGTTAAATCAATATTTCCAGTGTGTTAAGGGTTCTGACCTCCTGTTCAATCGTTTTTCTATTGTCACTCCTTTATAAACCATTCATTTCTCTTCTCTAGGGTTTCAGAGAACCCTACACTGAGTTGTTGAATAGGATTATTATAAAAGGCTTTAGAGCTGTACTACCCATTATAAAAGATGTTACCTACACATGGTCATAGATGATCCACTACCAGAACTACCTTCAAGTGGCTTGTCCAAAGTTATTTGGTTTAGGGTAATTAAGATACATCATACAGGGGCCAGATGATTGGTCATAATAATTATTTTAAGAATCAACTCAGAGAGGGTTCACTGTAAGTGAAGTGGTTAGGGAAGCTTTATGAAAAAGGTAGAATTTGAGTACTAAGACATAATTAGGATTTGGGGAAGCAGGAAGTATCAAAGACATTCCAAGATAGTAGATAAAGCCATGAAACAATATATAAATGTCAAATCACCTTAGATGGCAACAGAGAAATGAGAGTTAATGTTTAGAAAAGAAATTTGAGATAATATTTTAGATGATCTGGGAGATTAAGGTAAAGTATATGATGGTGCATGAGTTTTAGGAAGACACTGAAAAATTCTTGAAAATTTTCTGAGGTTCATATTTTCTTTTCTGTGCCAACAATTATCACTTTATTAGCATGAAGCAGAACTTAAGCTACTAATCAGCTTTCTATTTAAATATCTGCCTAGAAATTTATAGAAAAATATGTCCTGACATTATTTCATTCATCATTTTTTTCCCTTTGCAATGTGGTAAGAAAACTTAACTTGAAAGCTACCCTTTTAACAAATTTTAAGGGCACAATATAGTATTGTTATGCTCAGGCACGGTGTCATAAAGAAGATTTCTCTAGTTTATTCGTTTAACAAATTGAAAGTTCAGACTTACTGAACAATGACTTTTCATTCTCTTCTTTGCCCAGCCATGAACTTCCACCATTTTTCTCTAATTTTATGAATTTGATTATTTTAAATATGAAGTATATTTTCTGTGGAGAAGGTAGCATCAGGACCACTAATATTTGAAATAGAGCTTTATGTGAATTAGAAAAATTTCTCTTAACTCTAAGTAAAAGTGTACACAGGCACTATATTTTAATGTCTATAATAATAATAAAATAAATGTGATATCACTTTTGTGTGAATTATTCAAATCAAAGTAGTAAACATAAAATCATAGATAATAAAATTGTAATCAACATGTAGGAACTCAGAATCATAATATATAATTTATAACAAAATAATTATACACCTCACCTTCATAGGAAACAAAATTTATGACAGTTTCAATGCTCAATTTGTTATTTTTGTAAAGAAACAGTTGCAAAATTGAACTTTGTTGCAATGTTGTTGTGAAAAAGCATACAGAGATATGCAGCTTAAAAACTGTTTTTCACCAACCTATTCTGAATTCACATGTCAAGATTTTAAGACAACTAATCATTTTTACTTGCGAGCTTGTTGCTTTTGCTTCTAACATTGCCATGGTTGGCTGGGTTTTTAGCTCAGTGGCACAAGTGCTTGCCTAGCAAGTGAGAGGTCCTGAGTTCAATTCCTGATCCCGAAAAACAAACAAACAAACAAAAAGATTGCTATGCTTGCCTTTATGTTTGCTTTTATAAGTAAAAAGAATGTTGTAGAGATGCTTTTTCTTTAAGGATATTTTGTAGCATATCACTGGGTTCACCACATTTTGAAATTCAGACATCTTAGGTTTCCAGTCTCATAAAATTTTCTAGATTTATCATATGTGTATATTCTTTCTTTTGATCATGCTTTGGTATTTCATCTGCTAAATAAATTGCAACATCACCCCATTACTTATTTTCAGTGTTTGTATTTTGCCTGAAAACCTGCTATAATGATCTCAGTTTGGCTTTGGTTTTCTGCTAAAGGAGAAAAATTCTCATTATCATGCACATAAAGTTTCTTGGATTTTTTTTCAAAAGGTGAACATATATTGCCTTGCCAATAACTAAATCATGTATTATGAGTTCAAAAATAGTGTACCAATACTTTTCTGATTGGTATAATCTATAATGTCAATATATGACTGATAATTATATCTATAAAGTTATTTAAATTCATAAACAATAATATTATTGATGAGTATTTCACTCTTTATGTTTACTACTACACTAGAAATGCTACCAAAGGTATACTCAGTCTCAAACTTCAGTTGGTTTTCAGATTCTTAAAGAGCAATATAGAAAATTTGAAGAATAATTGGAGATAACCAACTAATTTGTGTGCACTGAGGTTTTCATCTTTCTGTTTATTTTGGGGGGACAGGCCCCTACAACATATTGCGGGTTGGCTTTCAATTCACCATGTAATCCAGGCTGTCTTCCTCCCAACTGTTGGGATAACAGGTATGTACAATTATGACCAGTTTTGTTTTAAGAAATGTGTGATTGATAATTTTTGGAAACTATTTTGTAAACTCAAAACTATTTTGGAGAACTGACATTTATTATTTATACAGGTTATTTACTTGAATTGGGAGGCAGTACGTTTGGTGTAATAAACTCTTATTTTTGGGTTCCTCTTTCTTACAGTTCTACAGTAATGGTTTTCATGTATATTCATGGTACAATCACTGAGGCCTCATCTGTTCTCTAACTATGGTCCTGATCTCTCTACATGAGGAGCTCTGAGGTGCTTCCCATTTTTTTCTAATCTTCCATATATTTATTCTAAAATCATATTCAGTGATTACAACATTTTTGTTTACTTTTATAATTATTTCTTTTCTGGGACAGCAACCATTCAAAAAAACTTGTTGATATTTATTTCTTTATAATTCAGAGTTTAGGACTTTTAATTTGTCCTAAAATCATTGAAGCAAAAAAATCATAAATCATTGAAGCAAAAAAATAAAACATTCTGCTTTGCTTTACAACTCCCCAACACACACACACACACACACACACACACACACACACACACACATTTGTAGGAAAAAATGGTTTTCTACATGGCATGAAATAACCAAATTCAAAACTTACAGATCAGGATTGACTCTGTCACTCACCTCTTTAAAAGGTTTATGAATCTCCAATCAAAACTCACAGGGTATATCGGATACATCTCTCCTGAAATGTCAGCTCTACACTTCCCGAGCAGACCACACATGCACACCGTCTTGGAATGTTCTCAGAAGGCTCTGTCATTAACAGGCAACAGAATAAAACCCCAAAGTCCCTTCTTTCCAACAAACAGGGACAGACAGGGACAGAAGGCTCTATTCAAACTTCGTCCTCTTTCCTTGTGGCTTGTGGTCTCCGCCTCCTCCTCCCCTCCCTTCTCAGAAGCCACCTGACCCTCCAAAGCCTTCCCCCTCTACCTCAGAATCTGCCTCTACCACCTCCAAGGCCCCCAAAGACTCCTTAGCCCTTAGGGTTGGCCCAGTCCAAGATGACTTTATTTCTGTTGATTTCACCATCTTCCATGGCCTCCTTGGCAGCCGTGGCATCCTCAGTGTTGAAATCTACAAATCCAAATCTCCGGAGCCACTTTCCCTGTCAGTGACTTCCTTGCTCCAAGAGAGGTGTCGAATGACACTTCCAAGGTCTCTTTGGTGGTTTCCTCAGACAGACTTTCCACAGCAGGGTTTTGGATGGCTGGATGGTTGCATTAGATGACCCCTTGGATCCTTGCAGCTCCAGTTTGATCATCTGCCCTCAATTTCCCTTCTATTGCAGGAGTTCAAAGCTTCTTTCACATCTTCAAATGAAGCAAATTGTATGAAGATGTAGCCTTGAGATTTGCCCTTTCGGTCCTGGTGCCCTTTGATGAAAGTTGCCTTCTCAAATACATCCTGGAGAATTCCTTCTTCGCGCTGTAGGAGAGGTTGCTTAAATACGGAGGTTTTGATTCACCCCTCCAGGTGCTGTTCTTCCTGCCTCAGTACTCTTGATCTTGACCTTTCTCTTCCGTGTAGTAGAGGGAAACATATTGCCCCTCAATCTATCCCTGCTTTTCTTCAAAGGTTTTCTCTGCATCAACCTGTCTTAAATTCACTATAAGCAATCCCTGTGCTCTTCCCATCCTTGCTGACTAGTCTGATCTCTATGGCATCTTCAGACACTTTTAATTCATCCTGGGTGGCTTTGAAGGGGAGATTTTTGGCCAAAGGTGTTCTTGCATCTCAATCTTTCTTGCTGTCTTTTCCTTTGGGTTTCTCTAGTTTAATTTCACTGCTAAAGATTTTCAAACCAGTAAGTTCCAAGGCCTTTTCCAGGTCTTCAGCAGATTCAGTCTACATGGCAAAACTTCTGATTTGTACCAATTCTGACATCCACAGTAGTGAGATCATTTTTAGCAAAAATGTCACTGATACCAGATTTTAATTCAGAAGCAGATTTCTTGGAATTGAGATTTCCATCAAAGAGACTGAACACTGTCGTTGGTTCTGTGCCTTTCACTTTCTGTTTTTTGGCTTCAGGAGCTCCCTTCTCTTTGGTCATTGACTGCCTTCTTTCATTTTCCAGGTGCTTCTTTGACAGGTGCTTCTTTCTCCTCTTCCTCCTCCTCCTCATCTTCATCCTCCTCATCCTCCTCAACCTCATCCGCGTCATCCTCTGCAGCCACATTATGAGCTTTTACAGGGATGGCTTTTGCGGGAGCTTTCTTTCCTTCAGCTGGTGTGGTTTCCATAGCTTCAGAGTCGTTTTCCTCCTCCTCCTCCTCCTCCTCATCACCTTCGTCATCCTCCTCCTCCTCCTTTGAGGCAGGGGCTGCAGCTATTGCTCTCATCACTTTTGGCTCAGATTCCTCCCCTTCTTCTTCTTCCTCGTCAGCATCATCCTCTTCGCCATCACCGTCAGCGTCCTCTTTGTTCTCATCTCTGTCTTCCTTTTTGGAATTCTTGCTGTTCTCCGTCCCTCCGGCTGGGGCGACAGTGCCCTTCTTACCCAGGACTGCAGCTACGGCTTTGCCCGGTGCTGCCCCGCCTTGGCAGGTGTCACTGGCTACTTGGCTGGTGTGGCTGCAGCCACCTTTTTACCTGAAGCCACAGCTGCTTTCTCGGTAGGCGTGGCAACTGCCGTCTTTTAGCTGGGGAAGCCACTATTACATTTTGCTGGAGCCGTGGCAGCCTTCCTGCCTTTGTTCTGAGGGATGACAACCTCTTCTCCGCTGCTGTCATCTTCTTCACTGCCTGTCATTTCCTCATCATCACTGTCTTCTACCTCCTTTGGGGGAGGTGTTGTTTTCTTGGGGTCACCTAGATTTTTACCAGGCTTTGCGAGGTTCACTGTAATGGCCATTTGCAGTGGCAGAGTGTGTGATGGGCGAGTGGTGCAGATAAGCCTGGGGGAATTTAAACTCTGCAGATGATGAACACGGGTACTGAAGACACAGGAGCGCATATGCCTGGCAGCTGGAGCCTCTACTTCTCAATATTTAATACAACTTTGCCTCATATTATTTAAAACAATTTCAAGAGTATTCAGGTATTAGTTGCTAATTTTTATTAGGAATTAATTTTCCATTAAAATTTGATGAACTTTGCTGTAAAAACATTGCCTATTATTTGTCTGTAGCTCATTATGCAATAAATCTCTGACTTAGATGTATGAAATGCTTTGGAGATTATTAATGTCATGTGGCTATTGGTTCTTGCATTATACTGTAATGAAACACTTGTATGTTTAAATAAAGAACTCAATAATGCCAGCCAGTATAATAAATAACAGGCTATGAAATGAGCTAAATTATAAAATGTTCAATTTAATTATGTAGTAGTACCAACAAGGGAGTTTTAAAAATTATTCACTGAGTATATTATCTACAAAAATAGCATCTTATTTAGAGGAAAGGCATATTTTAGCGACGGTCAGTTCAAAAAAGTTTTTAAATTAGCAAACTTGCTTCTCTTTCATAAGTTAATGTGACTTTATATATATAAAGTCATAGGATAATGTATTTTATTGCCTCCATTCATCCTAAAATTGCCAGTATACATGCACTTTTCTAGAATATATGTGCACTTTTCTAGAATAAGACTATCAGAAAGTTGTCAATATAAATATGGAAGGATCCCATCTGTCAAGACAGAAGTTATAGTAGAAAAACCTGACATGTCACAATATAATGAAGATATTTGAGGTGTGAATATTGTTTTGATGTGATGATGTTATGTAGTGCACAACTGGAACAACTCAACACAGCAGCCCTATGGGTTGGAATCTGAAGCTAATTAAATGTTGTGAGGGACTCGTATACATTTTGGTCCATGAGTTGATTTCCCCTTTCAACAAACTGACTATACTTAAAGGGTAGGACTACAACCAAGACATAATTCATCCTTCTTGGTAGGTGAAACAAAAACATTAAAAAATAGATGTTTGTAAATGTATTTCACTGTTCTGCATGAGCATAGGAAACCAGGGAAGAGTGTCTGACTACACTTATAACTCTGCATCCCATAAGCCACTTTTCGATCATTGATAGAAAGGTATGTAACACACACACACACACACACACACACACACACACACACGTTTGCTCATGAATATGAAAAACTGTCAGCTACCACAGTATTTTCAAGTAAACACAGTCACATGGGTACAGATATTTTCTTACTTTTCCCAAAACACTTGAATGTTGTTTCTTAATTACCAAAATATTAAATGACAAGACACCCAAGGTCCTAGAGAAAAAAATAAAGTATCCTATGAAACAACAGAGGCTGTAATTCCTAGATGTTATTATCTCTTGATATACCAGACTAGGTTCTTCTGGAGAAGAGGAAAAGTGCCCCAGGGAAGAAAGAGTCTAAAATCACTGTTCCTTTCTTTTTAACAGAATGAGAATCTTCCTGATAGATTCTGATTGCATCTAGAAATAGATCTGAGTCCAGTGGATGGAGGACGTTCAGCCATGGAGTAGAGAACTTCTATAAAGAGAGATCACTCAGTTTGCTAGTAATAGGAACAGGGGATAGCCCAACATCTTAGTTGGAAAATAAAAAAAGATATGTCCATATTTTTGTACAGCAAAAATCATGTAATTCAAGATTTTTATCAATTTATTTTTCAGATTAAATTACCTAGAGTCATCTTCCTTAGGTGCAAACAATTAGTATAAAAAAGTTTATTTTGGGTATGCAACCTATATAAGCCCTTGTTCATGCTGTTGTTTTATCAGTGAACTCTACCTCCACTATTAATGTTTTATAACAATTCATAAACTGAAAAATTGCAAATTGCGTATTCAGGAATGATAATGATGCAACATAAAAATATTTATATTATATTAAAGATTCCCTATGACAAGATTTTCCCTATGGAAAAGTAAAGAAAATAGGAGTTTCTTCCATCAGGGGTCAGAAGTGATTTCTCACCTCAATAGCATTTCTATGTACCTAGTTTATGTGGAGATTGTAAAATTAACTCAGAGAAACATGTTGGTATCTGGAAAGTTGTTACTTAAAATCTACTCTTCTGTTTATTCAATGACTTCACAATAAATCAACTGTCTTTGCTCTGCAGTAAAGTATTTCTGTTAAACAACAGGTCGATTGGCTAAGTATCACAATTTTGTTCTTCTCTGTAAAATGTTATAGTAAGTAAAATTATATTTTTATGGTTACATTGCTTAAAGAACACTAGTTCACTAGCTTTGATTTACTGACCTAATTTACACCAATATGAACTGCCACTTCCACCTGCATTTATCTTCTCCTGTAGTCATCCTTATCATTTCTAAATACAAGTGTTGTAGCTCTCTGTAATACTGCTATTTTTCTTTAATCTTGAAAGAACAAAGACAACTTCACAAATAAGTTATTTGTTATTTGCTATATATCTTTGAAGAGTGTTTAAATATTTAAAAAATTGGTTCTAGAGTAACTTTAGGCTTCTCAGCATGTGAAATTGTTTTCTCATGATGACTAGCAGATCTCTTCAGTTACAGTTGTTTCCTATAAGACCATAATAAATGGCATGTTTATACATTTTTAATTTCAAATGTTCTATCACCTTTTTCTACCTCCCTGTTGCAAATGAGCATCATGAATAAGTTAGTTATCAGTAATCAAAACTGATATAATAATATTCATCTTGCTATTCAGTTCTTGTTGCAAGATATTACCAAAATGACATGAAAATAATAGTGACACTAGCCATATATTAGATAATATTTTGGTGTATTCTTTAAAATGAGGAAATCAAATGAGTCAGTGTCATGTTTCCTGGGTCAAGATATACAAAACATATTTCTCAGGATTCAAGATGCCACCTACTGGTGAGAAGTAGCCTATTAAACAAATAAAAACAAAAACCAAAGAAAATAATAGGGCAAGTTAAGATTGAATAGGAGATAATTACCAAATATGAGATGGTACATTTATCTGAACTATAGATCTGGCAAGTGGTTTCAATTTACTCTAAGAAAAAGAATATGGTAAGAGCAAACTGATACTTGATATTTTGTCTACTTCTATTGTTTCTATTTGAAAACATTTGGAATACGGTCCCTTAACATATTCATGGAGCTTACCGAATTACTTGGGATTTCCTAAAGGTTTTAGCCTTAGAACTTTTGTTTGTACTATTGCTGTGGACTAGGGTAGAAGGGAGTTTAGAAGGAAGAAGTATTTTGCAAAATCAAACTTTGAAAGAGAAAGCATAATATGTTTTAAGTTTAAAAATTGGTCAAAGTAAACCCTGTGCCATAGTTAAAAAAATAGTCTAAAGGACAATTAAGTAAGCAATAAAATATAAATGAAAGCCAAAGATTCACATTGAGAGAACTACCATCAGTTAGTGAAACGATATAAAGTAGTCTTCATAAACTAGCAGAAATTGGAATGATAAATGAAAATATGTATACAGAGAAAAAAGAGAGAGAACAAGTACTAATTTAATTTTAAGAATTCCTGTTTTTCCTTTCTTTTCTAGCTGGAATTTTCTCTTGATTTGAAGCCTCGGGACCACCCATTCAGATGTCCCTCCTCTGACCTCCCTTCCTGCATATTTCTGTCACAGGACTTTTATGTGACACTGCAACTATTGATTCACATCTCCTCATTGAACAGAGACTGTGAATCAAGTCTTTTTCGTCTTTATTCCCAGGGACTAACACAGTGCTCTGACAAAATAACTGTTCCTAATTATTTGCTGGAGGAGTGAGTGAACTCTGTTTATCATTCCTACAAATCCTAAGTGAGTGAATGAAAAATATTTGTTTTACTTCACTTTCAAGACAGCACAATTTCTTGGTTTTGCCCTAAGTTATTACTGTTCCTTCTTAGTCTCTTTTGCTCATTCCAGGTCATAGCTCTTACGTCTTAAGGTTGGAATGTACCAAGACTCCATCTTTAGGTCTCTTCCTTCTTATCACTATGCACATCTTTGACGATCTCATTCAATTGTGTGGTTTCACATCAACAAATCCCTCACAAATGTGAAGCTGTAGCTCAGACATCTCTCTAGAACCCGAACTATACATATTCAACTGCTTCACTTAGATGTCTAATGAGCATTTAAAATTTAATCTTCTGCAGTGAAACCCCTAGTTTCCAGCCTACCCAAATTGCTTGGAAACCCAATTAGTTTCCTTATAGACATAAACTGTGGAATTATTCTTTCATGTCTTATGTTGAATATGGCAGCAAATACACTCATCTCTGCTTTCAAAATATACTGAGGGTTTGACAGCTTTTCATGGCTTCCTCTATTCTGGGCCTGAAAGGTCTCCTTATTGGTGATTTAGTTAGGTCCATGCTCAAACTCCCTTCTGGCATCTCATTTCACTGTACCAAAGCAAGTGTCACTTTAAAAGCTTAATGATGACTGCAATCTGTCCCCTCTCCACTCTCATCCATGGCATCTCCTAGGGCCACTCTTCTTTCAGTGCTAAGCATTCTGGTGACTTCATTGAAATCTTTCCATCCAGCACTTCCTGATCTGACATAAAATGCAGACCATTCTCACAACCTTTCCCTGTTTCATTTCTTATAACCATATAACATCCTTGAAGATTAACTTATATTTTTAATATGTCTGTTTCTCTTTAGTAAAATGAAAGTGTTAGCAGGTCAGGAATTTTTGTTTGTTTTGCTCAATAGTTTATCTCTAGTGACTTGAACAATATGTGGCAGAAAATAGGTACTCAAGAAATATTTATTCCATAAATAAATGTGAAAATTTCATTTGTTTCCTCAATTGCTTGTTAGCAAATGATCATTGAAGAACTTGGTATTGCTATAAACTATTTAATGCAGTACTATTACCATAACTCATCCCTTGTATTTTGGATAAAAGTAACTTTTGGCTGGTTTTCAGCATAATTTAGTGAATCATCTTTTTCACATCCCTTCTATCCATTTCATTCCCTCTTACATTTTTTATTGTCATATTAATTCCTTCTCATCTTATTCTTCTTCCTCTTTTCATAAATGAAATATAAATTGACTTTTCAAGCAATTTAAATACCAAAGGAGATAAAACCATGTTTCAGATTGAAATTCAATATGATAAAAAATTGTCTTGGTTTCTAAGTGTCTTGAACACACTTCTAAGGTGTTCAAGTCCTTCTTAGATCTAACATATTTCCATTCACTTCCTTTTTCCTTTAATCTATTTTGTGAACCTCTTTATTAAATATATACAAATATGGAGAACATTTTTCTTTATCAAATTTTATTACCTTGTCTACTTTACTACATTATATAATAATTACAGCATCCTTTTTTCACATTGTATGTGTGAGAATATCACTTGTGGGAAAGTTAATTCCAATTATCACATAAACTTTTATAATATATATCTTATAACTTGCACAACATTGGAAGACCTACTATATTTTAGACATGGTCATAGTTAAAATTCAACTTCCTAGGCATTCTTCATTTAAGTGGCAGATGAGACATAAGAACTAAATAAAGGAAGTAATTTTTGCATATAGGTTTCTCACTCCTGAATTCCCTACCTCTAGAAAGTGGTGAGAAACAAAGATTTACTGGATGAATGAGGAAATGATATGAGATGAAAATGAGTAGTGAACATACTTAAGAAAAAGTAAAGATGAGTTGATGAATATGGGCATTGTAATAAAGAAGATGTATAAATCAGTTCCTATGGGAGAATCTTCATATTTTAGTTTCTGATTTTTTATGTAAATATAGTAAATTTTTAAGGTCCATACTTTTCTTTTAAGCTCTTCAAATATGGAATATCACTCTTTGAATATGAAAAATTACAAACAGGAAGAAATGGATGGGATTTCTTAAATCTTAGACAGATTAATTTTGAATGGATTAGTATAATGCTTAGGTTTTCTTCTTCATCCTTTAATGTTGCATGCAAATACAACATGAATACAAGGAGAAGCAGCCAGGGACCTATGGAGTGTCAGCAATGTGTGTGAACTGGGAATATGTCCATGAGTCTCAACTATTTCAGTCCCAGGATGCAAAGGGAAAGATGTAAGCAAGTATCAGATGTGTATTAAATTAAATCTTATAGAGTTTCATTAATGTTAACTACAAATTATTTTTTCATTTGATTTGTTTTGACTCCATTTATGATTGGGGTAATTTTCTCAACACATTTCAGTTTTGTTTTCATTAACTTTCTTTATATTCTTATTAACAAAAAAACCCTACATTTCTTTGTTAGAAAAAATGTATCTATATATTTTGTATTTTTGTATAATTTTAAAATTATAATTATGATTGATAATAAATATTGCAAACTAATTTTCACAGAAACATTTACATATATTATACATTGCTTTGATTATAACCATCCTCCCTTCTACCTTCTCTTTCTTTCCCCTTTCCCATTTTTCCCTTCTTCCCTGGTCCCTTTCCCTTACCCTAATTGTCTCTTTACATATGTTTCTTTGTCTGATAGCCTCTACATATAATAACAAACACATAGTACTTCATTTTATTTTATAGGTCTGGCTTACTTCAGTTAATATGATCTCCCTCAGTTCCAACCATTTTTTTTTTTTTTGCAAAGGCAAGATTTCACTCTTTATCTGTAAACTATTTTCAGATGTTATTGTTTTTGGCTTTAATTTTTATTAGTACCTGTTTACAGTACATAATGATTACATTCATCACAGGGAGTTGGTATATATACATAACAAATCTTAATTTTCTGTACAGAATCTAGTTTTAACAAAAGCCTGCCAACTTTTTGATTCTACATTATGTCCTTGGTGTTATATATGTGTCATACACACAAAATCATCTGATAAATGGATAGACACATGGCTTAGAAGCATTGAATTATGACTAATGAATAACCATATCAAGTAATAGATCCATCTTTAAAAACCTAGCTTAGAAAATCTTGTTTCCACATCACACAACATAATTCCTATAAATATGGTATCATTTGAGACTGAAGATGTCAGTTTTACTTATTACAAAGCAATGAGAAAATATGTCTTATTTTTCACTCAACATCTTGGGCTTTGCATAGCAGAAATACTCAAGGTAGCAGAGTATAATCATTGGAAAGTATTTTAGTATTTCAAATGGTTATGTTCCTAGGGGAGTTCTCCATGGAAGCCCAGAGAAAAAAGTCCCACTAGATTGGATTCCAGGACAGTTTTTGCTTTTCTTTTTCTTTTTTTCTTTCTTTTCTTTTTTTTCCCTAATTCTGTTGAAATGCAGCCAGTGGGAAAAACAATGATCATACAAATGAGATCCTTCTGCTGAAGTGTCACTAAGAAGAGATGAAAAGAAACTCCAGAATAGACAATCACTACCCATTTTTCTTAATACCAGTCTCAGAAGGTCTCCACGGGGCAGTGCACCAAGCCGGTCTCTCCACTACTGATATTTTATGGTGGGTCTCTTCAGTTGAACCTGGATACACTCTCTCATATACTTCAACTAGAAATGTTCTAATAATTAGAGGTCACGCTCCTTTTAAAATACTGTATTTCTTTCCATACATGTAGCTAGTAATTTGTTCATCAGAAATATATTTAGCCTACACATTTTATCTCTAACCTCTTTGTTCTAACATTCTTGAAAATTACAATTTTAATATAAACCTACATATAATGATAAATCTACCAATGAAGGTTATGTACCCTAAAACATTAGGAAAAAGTGCCACTTGTAGAATGCAAAAGGAGTCCCATTAATGAGAATGTGTCTTCATTGCAATTATTTTGCTTCTGTAATTCTTTCTCTAAACACAAAGTATTGTGCTGTCATTTCAATATGAAAATCTAGTCACCATAAAAGTTTGAACGTCTTTAAAAGTGAGTATTTCACATCACTTAGAGGAAATAAAAGTAGAATAGAATAAAAATGAGAATCCAAATGTTATTTCATGTGTTGATGCTGTATCTATTTAATACTTCACTTGGCTAGTTAATGATTGCTATCTGAATACATTCATTACTTTTGTCCTTTAAATAAGAACAGTAAGCTTAACATAAAATTAATAGATATTCAGTACTAACCTTTGGGATCACTAATTAATAATTAAATTGGCAAATGAGCTTCTGTCAGAGAAATTTCATTCTTTGTGAAAATCAAAGGCCTCTAAAACCACCTCAATTCAAAAGATTAGGAAAAATATAATCAGCTAGATTTTATTTGTAGATTTTTTTTGTTCTCCCCCTATCTAATCTTCTAGCTGGCCTGTATGATTGCTTTGGAATATTTAGCACACTTCTTAGTTAAGCAGCTGTGTTCTTTGGTGTTTGTTACTTCATTCATTCATGTTGTGGGGTCCACATTGTTGCAGATGGCAGGATGTCAGCCTGCTTATGAGTAGTATTCCATCGTGTTTGTGTAATACATTTTCTTTATCCATTCATCTGTTGGTGTACACTCATGACAACATTTATATGTGGTGTTCTTGAGCCAAAAGAGAAAATTTACATATTGGATGCATGTACAGAGACACAGAAAAAAATACCTTAAAAATGTCAACAATGGCTAGTACTCTGCTATATTTCTATTAATTAAGAGCTATAATAATAATAGTAGTACAACAGAAGTATATTAAAGATTGCTCCTTTACTAGGAATCTGGAAGTTTCTCCTCAAGAATATTATTGTAAATGGCTGTATTTTATTTCTTAAGAACAAAATCTGAAAACCTTGTAGTCTGACATAGTTCAGACTCACAGAAAAAAAAGTTCAAAGAACTGTAGAAAGCTTTCACTCAGATTGCCCAAACATTACCATTTTACATTTGCTTATCTTTGTCTCCCTCATCATGTATATTATCTTTTTCTGATCTGTTTGAGACTAAGTTGGTTTGTAACTCTCTAACTCCATTTCTGAATTTGCCGTATTCTGACATCTGTCAGGCAGAAACAATTTTCAGTATTAATTCAGACTTAAGTCTAGAATATCCCAGAGCTGAGACAAGATCTCTGAACATAGTTTCCTGTTGCCTCTCTTACTATGGTTTTTGGGTGATGGAAGATGGCAAGAAATAAGAAGCAATGCACAAACCATTATACCACTTGTGCTTTGGAAAACTATGTATTAAGTTCTGCGGTGACCTTCTCAGTGTCTCTCTTCTGTCTTCTCTCTGATTGGTTTTAAAAGACCACTTTTTCCTTTGATGTCTTTTGAAAGAAGTCTTTATTTCTTTTTTTGTTTGTTTGTTTGTTTTGTTTTTTGGTTTTTTTTATTTAAGGGAAAAAAAGAAACAGAAAGAGGAAGAAATAATACATAATTTCAAAAAGGAAAAATAAAAAAAGTAAGAAATCACTAGTTGATAATTACATATTTTCCTCTTAGAAGTAGTTGTTCAAGTTACAAAAGGAAAGCACACACAGTGGACATTTAAACAGTGAGACTGCAATCAGTTCTGTTCATCTGTCCAACAGAAATTTAATAATATGATTATCAATCCTACACACATAAACATACATGCAGTTATATCTTTTAGAATACTTTCTTTTCCTCTCTCTTTTTTTTTACAATAACTATAATCGATTCTCATAAACTGTTTAGAAGTTCTTCACATGTATAAGTCTCTACATGTATACCTATCCTTCCTGTATTAGAGGGAAAAACAAATCAAAACAAGTCAACAATACAAATTCCTAGAGAAACACAAAATGAAAAGGACATATAAAACCACAATACTAGATGATCTATGGTAGTTACTGTGATGTCTGTTACTGTTAACAATAATTAATTGTTATTTTCAATAAAATTGTCTATATCGTCAGGCGTAGTATAATTAAACTTAGCAGTACATAGCACTATTAATAAAAACTGAACATTGGACACATTATAGGACTTCAAAGGCAGTTAATAATCAAACCAGAATGGGTATCCTATTGAATCCTGTCATCTTCAGAGTAGTTGCCTCTACTCTCAGATTTGATACTACCAAGCATACCAGATTCAAATAAAATCAGTCAAGACAAAACAGTGATACAGCCAATCTTCTCTTCCTCATCTCTGCTATGCTATTTTTCTGTCACTGTTGTTTACTTTTCTCCTTCATTCCACTGTCTGCCCCTTTCTTTGAGGCCTTTCTGCCATTGTTCCTGGAATCCTGGTGATTTTCTTCCCTCTCTCTAGAATCTCCTTCAGTATTCTTTGCAGGGTTGGATTGGTGGTCACGAACTCCCCCAGTTCCTCTTTGTCGTGGAAATATCTTGTCTCTCCATTAATTTTGAGAGACAGTTTTGCAGGATACATCAATCTGGGTTGGAGGTTATTTTCTTTCAGGGCTTGGAATATTTCACTTCAAGCTCTTCTTGATTTGATAGTTTGCATCGAGATGTCTGCTGTGATTTTGATGAGTTTTTTCCTTCATTGGTAATCTGTTTCTTTTCTATGACCACTTTTAATATTCTGTTCTTGTGATGGATTTCTGGGATTTTGATTATTATATGTCTGGATGTGGATCTGTTTTGGTTGTAGCTGGCTGGAGTTCTGTATGCCTCATATATCTGAACACCACTTCTGCTTTTTATGCTTGGGAAGTTTTCCTTAATTATTTATGTGAATAGCCTTTTTATTTCATTTGTATTTGTCTCTGCTTCTTCATTCACATTTTTTATCCCTAAGTTATAAATCCTCTTGTTGTCTTTTAGCCTTTGTATCATTGCTTCCTGGTTCCTTGTTATTTTTAGAGATCCTTCCTTTCATGATCATACATTGCAAATCTATCTTCAAGTTTTGGAAGTCTGTCTTTAGTTCCTGTCAAGAAATTTTGCCAGCTTTCAGTGGAGTTTTTAATTTCCTGATATTCTCTTTGGATCTGTTTCATATATTCTAGATTTTGTTTATATTCTTCATCAAAGGTTTCTCTCCTTTCTCTGGGTTCCTCCATTCTTCCATTTGTGTCTTCTTGAGGAGTGCCCCAAATTTCTTTTATTAATCTTCTTATATCTTGCTTCACCTGACTTAGAATTTCAGATTTAAATTCATTGATGAGGTCACAGAAATATTTATTTCCGATGAGGCAGTGTCTGATATTGCATGTTTGCTGCCCTTGAACACCTCTGTGTTTACCTCTCCTGGACTTATTTTCCCTGGGTCAGCAGTTGGAGGCATTTTGCTATTTCTTTATCTTGTCATGTTTCTATTTTCTTTCAAACAGGTGAAAGGTGGATGTCTCAGGGTCTTTTTGTGTTGCTTACAGTTTTTGTGAAGCATACTAGCTAGGGGACTGCTGCTCTCTCCAGTCTGCTGCTAATCTGTGAGGCACATGCAGGGGCAATGTGGGCTGGCCCCTCCTCTCTAGGCCAGTGAGTGTCTTCAGCATGCTAGTGTGTGCCCTGCAGATGTCACAGGTCCAGGACAGCCTTGTCCCTGGCTATTGGGTCCTGACCAAGAGTATGGCCCAGCCCAGGCAGATCCCACCAATCTGCTTTGGGCCAGGAGCCACTGACTGATGCCGCCTCAGTTGTTGATTCAAACCTGTCCTGCCCAAATCCAATATGTCATCTAGCCATTTGTCCTGCTCTGGGGAACCCAGTTCCCAGCACTCACCAAAGTCCATGCAGCTCGGTTCGCCATTTCCACTCCCTGTTGCAGCATCTCCTCCTGTCAAGGGTCTTGAGCTCACCAACCCCTGCTCTCAGTGGGGATGCAACCTCAGCTCAATCGTGAGTCACCCAAATCCAAGACACACCCAGCACAGTAACAGGAGTGTGCCCAGCTCCAGCCCTCCATCCCTGATTCTTCCTTTTTTATTTTTATTTTTCCTCAGTTTCTTCCTGGGTCGTGAGAATTCCTCTCCTTTCTTCTGGTCCTCTATATGGTGTTAGATTCCAACATCTGAGCTGTTTCCCTCAGAGAGGCTGTGTATCATGCTACCTATCAATTGGCCATCTTTTTCTCCTTTCCCAAAATCTTTATTTCTATGGCTTGCTTCTCCCACCCATTCTCCATCTTCCTACATGCCCCCCTTATTCTCACCATCCAATGAACTTACACATTTCTGTAACCTAGCTCCTGCTGTCACTTGATAGTTCAATATACAGACCCACAGCATAATCCTCACTCCTGAATCAGGGAATTTTATGCCTTTTAGCTTAACATTTTAGTTCTTCAGATCGCAGGCAACCCAGATTCCATCACCACCAACTTTATAATCTTTATTCACTTGTACATTCAGTATACAAGCCAGACAAGAATTCCAAAGATGACTCAGGTGTCTGGGCTGCAAACATCCAAGAAACATCTAAGCTCTTTCCTCATTCCTCACATCCAAACTTTGCTGAATCCCATTCACATGTGATTCTCTTCATAACTACGCCTGAGATCACTACAGACATTTGGGATACAGTATGGGAAAACAAATAACAGCACAATTCTTCACCATGACAAATGTGTTTTATATTCTTTTAAGACCACCTACCACTACCACTTAGCCCTTCTTTCAGCCTCATCCAATTTCAAAAGTAACAAAATCTATAGCCATACTGTATGGAAATACCACTTCAGTGTTATTTAACTGTTTTATTTGATAAAACAAGCTTCAGGAATAATAGTTACCCATGAAAACAAATAAATAAGAATGATAGTATAAGAATAAGAAGCTCACCAAAGGGGGAGCCAAGCCAACGTCACACCACAAGATAAGTTGCAGCCCACCAGGGCAGGCCTGGAAAAGTTTGGGACCATCGATCCCAGTGGCTGGGTGCTGACCAGCCCTCTTAAGACACTGAACTAGGCTCAAGAGGTTCCACAGGCTTCAGTGGACTGCACCCAGCAACCTTCATTCAACCAGGGGAGCCAGGCCCACCACACAAGGGAAGCCAAAGCCAAGTGAGTCCCAGTAGCAGAGGGCTCAGGAGGTGATTTCCAACACATCCAGGGAAAACTTTAGAAAATCACTGAAAACATGGAAATATAGGAAAATTACAAAATGGAAGACCAAAATGCAATCTCAAACCTCCAGCCCAACCCAAGAAAACCTAGGAGCCATGTACATAGAAGAAAATACTACACATACACCTGAAATACCAGAAATGATGTCAACTGAAATAAAGAGCAAGTATGGGAAGCTATGAGGGAACTCAAATCAGAAATACTCTCTCAGGTAAAAGAAGAAATGATAAAAGTAGTGAAAGAAATACTGCATACATCCAATGAAGACACAGCTAAAAAATTAGAGGAACAAAGCAAAATGATAGAATCATTAGAGAACATAGCAAAATGAATGAACAGTTTAAGAGACAAACAGAATGCATTAAGCAGATTCAAAGAGATATACAAGAAATCAAAAACTCTAATGAAAGTTTGCAAAAACTGCCTCAATGAAAGTGAAGATAGAATCTCAGACCTTGAAGATAAGATTGCAGCTAGTGAACAGGAAAGGAAAGATCTTCTAATAATAACAAGAAATCAGGAAATAACAATTAAACAACTGCAAGATGATGCAAATAAAAACAATATAGAGAGATATAAACAATATATTAAAGATTAATAGAGATAAAAGAAAAAGAAGGGGACAACACAAATGATATCAAGAGGCTATTTACAGAAGTAATAGCTGAAAATTTCTCAAGCATGAGAATGGAAACTGACATTCAGATTAATAAAGCATATAGAACTCCAAACAGCCATAACCAAAATAAAACTACACCCAGACATATAATAATCACCATCCCAGAAATCCAACATAGGAACAAAATAGTAAAGGCAGTTAAGAGAAAAGACAGGTCACCTATAAAGGAAAACCTATCAGAATCACAGCAGGTTTCTCAACACAAACAATGAAGTCAAGAAGAGCATGGAGTGAAGTTTTTCAGATCCTTAGAGAAAACAACTTCCAACCCAGAATGATGTACCCTGCAAAACTGTCCTTCAAAATGGATGGAGAAATAAGATACTTCTATGACAAAGAACAGCTGAAGAGCTTCATGATCACCAAACCAAACCTACAAAGAATACTGAAAGACATTCTAGATACACATAGGAAAAAAACCACTAAACAAGATAGACAATTAAACAGAATGGAAACTTAAGATACAACATCAGGAAGATAACATGTCAACAATAAACCAATATATGACAGCTATAACCATTAATGTGAATGGCCTCAATTCACCAATTAAAAGAAACAGACTTGCAGAATGGATCCAGAAACAATGTCCAACCATATGCCGTCTACAAGAAACCCATCTAACCCAAAAGGAAACTCATAGACTGAAAATAACCATAGACTAATTAAAATAACTCATAGACTGGAGTATTGTTTTCCATCTCTTGATGGAAACAGGAACTCAAAAAAAAAGCAAGGGTAGCTATTCTGTTTGCAGACCATGTGAACTTCAAACCAAGAATGGTCCAAAGAGATAAAGAAGGTCACTACATACTAGTTAGGGGAAAACTGCAAGATGAAGAGATAACAATCTTAAAATATATATGCACCAAATTGCAGAGTACCCAACTACACAAAGCAAGTAGTAACAGAAATGAAAAATCAAATAGGCAATAACAAAATTATAACAGGAGACCTTAACACACCATTGACACAAAGGGATAGATCAACTAGACAGAAAATCAGCAAAGAAATAACAGAACTGAATCACACCTGTGAACAAATGCATTTGATAGATGTATACAGAGCGTTCCATCCAACAATATCAGAATATACATTCTTCTCAGCAGTACATAGGACATTCTCTAAAATAGACCACATACTAATGCACAGAACATGTTTAAGTAAATGCAAAAGAATTGAAATTATCCCATGCATGTTATTGGATCATAGTGCCATGAAACTGGAAATTAATGATAAAAGCAACTGCAAAAGCCCCACAAACACATGGAAATTAAATAATACACTCTTGAGCAATCAGTGGGTCATAGAGGAAATTAAAGAAGAAATTAAACAATATCTACAAGCAAGCAAAAATACAAATACAACTTACCAGAACCTGTGGGATGCAGTGAAAGTGGTCCTCAGAGGAAGATTTATTGCACTGAGTTCCCACATTAGGGAAACAGAATGAACACAAATAAGCAACCTGATATTACACCTCAAAAAACTAAAAAAAGAAGAACAAGCCAAGCTAAAAACCAAAAGAAGGGAGGAAATTATAAAGATCAGAGCAGAAATTAATGCAATAGAGACTAAGAAAACAACAGAATCAATGAATCAAAGAGTTGGTTCTTTGAAAGAATAAATAAAATTGACAAGCCCCTAGCCAACCTAATTAAAAAAAGGAAAGAAAAGATGCAAATTCATGCAATATAGAACAAAAAAGGAGAAATTGCTACTGGCCCTGTGGAAATACAGAAGCTCAACCACTATTTCGAAAACCTCTACTCTCATAGGTTCGATAACACAGAAGAAATGGACAGACTCCTAGAAACATATGAACCACCAAAGCTGGATCAGGAAGATGTAAAACTGCTGAATAATCCAATTTCTATTAATGAAATTGAAAATGTAATCAAGTCCCTACCAACAAAGAAGAGCCCAGACCCAGACGGATTCACTGCAGAATTCTACAAGAAATACAAAGAAGACTTAATTGCCAACACTCCTCAAACTCTTCAATGAAATTGAAAGGGAAGCGATTCTCCCTTAAGTCATTCCTGGAAGCAAATATCACTCTAGTACCAAAACCTGAGAAAGACCCAACTAAAAAAGAGAACTACAGGCCAATCTCCCTAATGAACATAGATGCAAAAATTCTCAATAAAGTATTGGCAAACAGGATGCAGAAAATCATCAAGAAGATTATACACTAAGACCAAGTGGGATTCATCCCAGGCATGTAGGGATGGTTCAACATACATAAATCAATAAATGTAATCCACCATATCAATAGAGCCAAAAGCAAGAATCACATGATCTTTTCCATAGATGCAGAAAAAGCTTTTGATAAGATCCAACACCCATTCATGATAAGAACCTTACAGAGAATTGGAATAGATGGTCTTTACCTCAATATGATAAGGGCCATCTAAGACAAACCAACAGCCAGTATCATGTTAAATGGCCAAAAACTGAAAGCCTTTACCTTGAAATCAGACACAAGACAAGGATGTCCCTTATCACTGTTCCTATTCAATATAGTACTGGAAATACTAGCCAGAGCAATTAGACAAGAGAGAGAATAAAAGGAGCAAAGATAGGAAAAGAAGAAGTTAAATTATCATTATTTGCAGATGACATGATACTCTACATAGAAGACCCCCAAACCTCTGTTGAAAGTCTCCTAGATATAATTAATAAATTCAGCAATGTAGCTGGATACAAAGTCAATACTCAAAAATCAATAGCATTCTTACACACTAACAACAAAATCACCGAGAGAGAAATAAGAGAAGCCACACCGTTCACACTAGCATCAAAAAAAAAAAATACTTAGAAATTAATCTGATGAAAGATGTAAAAGATTTGTACAGGGAAAATTATAATACCCTGAAAAAGAAATCAAAGAGCACCTCAGAAAATGTAAAGACATCCGTTGTTCATGGATAGGAAGAATAAATATTGTAAAAATGGCCATTCTCCCAAAATTGTTATATACATTCAATGCAATCCCAATGAAAATACCACTAACATACCTTATAGATCTAGAGAAATCACTCCTAAAATTCATTTGGAACCAGAAGAGACATAGAATAGCAAAGGCAAATCTAAGCAGCAAAGCCAAGGCAGGAGGCATCACAATCCCTGACTTGAAGTTATACTACAAAGCTACTGTAATAAAATCAACATGTATTGGAATAAAAACAGACCTGAAGATCAATGGAATAGACTAGAAGGTATAACTACAAACACACTCAACGACCTTATCTTTGATAAAGGGGCCAAGCATGTTCACTGGAAGAACGATAGACTCTTTAATAAATGGTGCTGGAAAAACTGGCTATCTATATGCTGAAAACTAAAATTAGACCCATGCCTACCACCATGTACTAAACTAAAATCCAAATGGATCAAAGATCTAAATATTAAAACAGAAACACTAAATCTGTTACAAGACAAAGTAGGAAAAAATCTTGAAGACATAGGGGTAGGTAGAGAATTCATGAACAAGAACCAAACTGCACGGGAAATACTTCTCTGAATCAATAACTGGGATCACGTCTTATTAAAGAGTTTCTGCATGTCCAAAGAAATCTCCAGCAGATTTTAAAGAAAATCTACAAACTGGGAAAAATCTTAGTGAACTGTCCCTCAGACAAAGGACTTCTGTCTAGAACTTATAAAGAATTTAAAAAAATCAAACCCCCAAAACTCAAAGACCCAATCCAAAAATGAGCATCCAAGTTGAGCATAAAGTTCTCAGATGAAGAAACATGAATGGCAAATAAGTACATGAAAAAATGTTCATCATCATTGGTCATTAGTGAAATGCAAATTACAACCACACTGAGATTTCATCTCACTCTGGAAAGAATGGCCAGGATCAACAAAACTACCGGCAACAAATGCTGGAGTGGCTGTGGGGAAAAAGGAACTCTTCTGCACTGTTGGTGGGAGTGTAGACTGGTGCAACCACTGTGGAGGTCAGTCTGGAGATTCCTCAAAAATCTGGGATTGGAAGTCCCATTTGACCCAGCTATTCCACTCTTAAGCATATGCCCAGAAGATCTGAAAATATCATACCACAGTGATATATGTGCACTCATGTTTATAGTGGCACAATTTATAATAGCCAGATCTTGGAAAGAGCCTAAGTGCCCATCAACTGAGGAATGGGTAAAAAAAATTGTGGTACTTTTATACAATGGAGTACTACTCAGCTATAAAGAATGATCACATTGAGATATTTATAAGTAAATGGATGCAACTTGAGACCATTCTCATAAGTGAAATAAGTCAAACTCACATGTATAAATACCGTATAGTCTCCCTAGTGTAAGAAATGGTAAGAGTACAGAAGATTTTATGGTAATCATGGTGAACCATTATACTGCTTTGAAGTCCAATGTTTTCATTCATTGATTGGAATGGTTTTATTCTGTTTTGTTTGATCTTAATGTATGTGATCATATGAATAGTTACTTTGAAGGCAAGACAATATGGCAGCCATTGTTGATTTAATATCATCTTGCTCTGAAGTCCTACTATGCTCTTGTTTTTCTATTACCATTGGTTCTGTCTTATTGGATTTTAATATGTATGATGGTATAAACACAATTTTTATGGAAAATGAGATAATATAGCAGACATTGTGCATCTTTGGTTATTTGGTTCAGAATGCCTTGCAATACTTTCATTCTCTTGAGTGGTTTTATTGTATTTTGTTATGTTTGACATTATTGTGTGTAAAGCTAAGCTCAACTATTTCAAAGAAAGAGACATTATGATAGCTACTCTTAATATCCAATTGTCTTGTTATGAAGTGCTGTGTTGCTTACATTGTTCCGTTCTGATCTGCTTAGATCTGTCCTCTTTTGTTTTATTCTCTTAAAAAAAGAATAAGAAATGTAGGCAGTAAAAATATGGAAATATATATTTTTAGTAAAATAAAGTATAAATATAAAATGACTATAACATTGCAATAGATCCATACTTTGACTATATTAGTAATACTTTTTGAAAAATACATCCATACTGGTCTATTACAGAAATAGTCTTTTCTTTTTTTGTGTTTTAGTCTTTGCTTTTGAAGATTGTTATTGATCATCAAAATTGTTTCTCTCCATGTATTCATATTCAGATTTTTCACTTTATCTTTACTCATAGTTGATCAATGACAATTTTTAAAATTAATTATGAACTCTAAAGTATCATTTTAAATTAAGACAAGAAAAATTTAAGCATAGCAGTAAGTTTGGCATTAATTACTCAGTATTTCATTTCATTATATATTTCAGAAAATTTATTTCTATTTACTAGCTTTCAAATACCTTCATCCTTGAAAATTTTGGGGCTATATAACTTCATAAGCCCTTCATATTTGTCCCTCATAAATTTCTATTATATTTCCTGTGATTTCTGAATTTTTTCTGCAAATTTTTTCTCCTAGAAACATTATAGAAGATAGCTGAACGATACAAACATTTTGAGTTCATTGTTCTAGACTACCTAGTTTTTAATGAAAATTGAGGCATTCAGATGCTGCTCTTTTTAGTTCTCCTGAGGTAAGGATCTCTTGTTATTTTTCTTATACTATCCCTCACATCTGATTGGTTTTTCCACATAGATATTGGTTTCTTTATATTTTGCTGTTGCCCAGATCCCTTCTCAATATCTAGGAGCTGTACATGAAGGAACCACATTAAAGTTTGGAATCTCACTGAACATTGTTTAAATTTGACTCCAGATATTTACAAGTATGTTTGTCTTTAATTAATTTCATCTAAAATTTCAAATCTTAAGCAGAGTTTAACTTCAAAAGGAAAATTCTCATTGATCATAAAGCAACAAGTTAGCTGACCTTCATGGATCCATAAAGTACTTCAAAGATTGAGATACACATTTTAAAGTATATCAGTACTGCATGTGTGGCTTCATAATGTTTCTTGAAGATTATCTTTGAATGTCTTTTCCTCATTAGGCCTTCATTCTACCACATAATGAGGTGAGAATGAAAAAACATGTCCTTCCTCACTGCTTCCATAGTTGACACAAGCAAAGAAATATTTCTGTTAAAGTGACTTACACAAAATTCAGAGAATGATTATCAGTGACTCTTTTCATTACTGTGACAAAATACTTGACATATAAAGTTAAAGAAGAAAAGGTTTATTGTAGTTCACAGTTTGTAGAAGTTTCATGTTATAATTGACTAGATCCAAGACAAGGTGGCATGGTAGAGGGACACTAAAGATGAGAAACAGTTCGTAGCAGGCACAAGGCAGCAGTGCAACAAGCAGTGAAATAGCAAAGAAACAATATCAGGCTGTTACTCCCTTTTATTCCTTCTAGGATAACTGTCCTGTTGGTGGTACCACCTATTCCCAAGTGGAATCTTCTCATTATGCACACCCAAAACTATGCCAGACCAGTCAATGGACTCATTTAATAATCACACACCTTTAATTCCAACATCACAGACTTAATTCCTCTCACCTCTGAAAAGCCCCACCTATGACCACACGAGGTTTTGGGAGAACATCAGACCCAAGCTATAACAATGTCTATTTGCAACATTCATATCATCCAGAAAGTAAGTTTAATTGTTGAATATTTCTTTGAACATTAAAGATATTCCTGGCCATAATTACATTATCATCTTTCAATATTGTATATAATTAACAAAATTTCTCCAGAAATGCAGATATGTATAAGCATTGAAAGTACCTATACTAGAAATAACCAATAGTCACATAGGGAGGAATTGAAAGCAAATGATGAATCATCTCCTAAAAGCACTGATGCACTGATGCTTATAGAAGAGCAAAAATCATTAAAGAAAAAGAAAATGTTGATAAAAGTCAACATGAATATCACCAGTATACATAAATAAACAGGATGATAGATTTGTAAAAACTAAGACCAAGAAAGTGATGTGGAGGAGACAGTTAATGACATTTTATGCTGATATTGCTGATTGGCTGTTCTGTTACCAGATGATTTGAAAGCTAATTTGATGAAGAGAACCAGTTAACTTGTTCATAGCAAAAATGAGGCTACCTGCAGTATAATAGGAAGGAAAAAAATGGCATAAAATGTAGGTGTCACCTGAGAACTTCATGGTTTTATAAATATTTACCAAAGAATTATAAAAAGAGAAAAAAGGTTGGGAACTTAATTTATTAAAAATCAATAATTTATTGGCCTCATTTTTGCTGACGACTGTTTCAGGTAGTAAGACAAATGCTGTAACAGTTAACTTTATAACCAGTTTTAAGAAAGCAATAAAAATTAAATCCTCAAAACCTTGAGTGTGAGGCATTAAACATTTTTCCTTCTTAAAACAGTTGATGATATCAGCAGTGTCATGGAAATTCAAAGAAAAAGGTTCTCAATAAAAATCTATCCAGTACACATGAATAAGGTAAGGAAAATGGGAAACATTTTACATAACTTCTGACACAAATATGTTTTTAGCTACATGAAGCCTTTCCTAATGTGGTCACAGAAAGGATATGTCATTAAAAACAAAGGGAATTTTTGGAGTTGTTGGAATAACTTTCAAATTACCCAATTTTGAAGGAACATTTTGTTAAAATTAAACATGTTATTCTTTCTGAAGGGAAATTAATTTCACATTTATTTTTAAAAATCTCCTGGAAAATTACATCAGAGAAAAGCAGTAATGATATTTATGAAACAAAATAAGTTTTATTTATCCTGCTAATGTCTGGTAGTGGGTACCTGAGCTAATGTGTGGGATTGGACAGTCAAGTCCCACTCTTACCCACTAGCAACTTTATTCACACCCATAAGAGTCTGCCAAGTAAGAGGCTCAGACCCAGCAAGCAAAGCTTTTCCATGTCTGTCAAAATCTCCAATTTTTTTTTTTTTCACATTGGAATCAAACATCCAGGTAATGTCACCAAAACTTCTTATGGAATTCCTCACAAAGAGCATGTAACTGATGAAATAATTCTATGTTGTATCTCAGTGTTTAAAGAGCATAGTTAAAATTCTCTAAAATAATGGCATGCCTTTAGACCGTGGATTTGTCTTTCATATGTATTTTTTTTAGTCTGAAACACCCTGCTAAGAAGATCTCTTCCTCTTAGCAAATGTCATTAACGTGTTTATGTGGAGACTCAGTTAATCAGGACATGTCTTCTTTTTTGTCCCCCAAGGCATGCCATATTGCTATTCAGAGAATGAGTGACTTAGTCTAGCTTCTAAATTTCCTTCCTGTCAATAACACTTTCAGGGTTTCACACACTGGATACGTGCACAAAATTAAAGGATATGATAAAGTTTAAATAAATTGATGATAAAGTTGTTGGGCTTCTTTTCTATTTTTATAAAGACTGCCATTGAACTCTCAAGAGAGACCAATGGATTGTGACAGATGAGAAACAATAATAAGTTTGGAAGAGAGTTATAAAAATTCCAATTCGTTATAAATTCCAGAAATTTTGATATTATGTTTCTCCTAGCAGGTTTCAAATGTCTCCAAAATGGAAAATTTTTCACTAAGTCAAAAAATGTGTCAAAAATTTCTATTATAGTTGGTAAAATATTCTAGAATTTTTTTGTTTCAAAAAATCAGAGAAAATGGCTAAAAGATAGGAAGTTGATACTATGTGATCCATTGCTTTAGAATTAGTGTCTGGTTCTTACTGAAACTTCAATTGAAAATTAAAATACAACTCTGTTTTTGCCATTTTGTTTTGTTTTCTTTTGTTTGGTTAGCTTTAAAAGACTAATATTTCTTGATTGTAAAAATTACTTCGCTCCGTATCTCTTTTAAAAACTCAAAGCAACTATGAAGCAGCTGCTGCTTTCACAACTATCTTGCAAACCACTAAATTTTTTTCAACTCTACAAACAAAATAGAAAAGAATACAATTGAAATTATTGAAATTTTTTGTATACTCTCAAAAATTTGTACTCAGATGTTTGGATTATACTGAAATAATAATATTCATGTCAATAATCATCCAGGAAAAAGTAAGTACATTTTAATAGCAGCAAACCTGTAAAAAGCTGTAATGTAAGCAATGGTAAGTCAAATCATTTATGTAACTTTCAAATCTCTTATTACTTAGTTTGAAAACATTTTAAAGTATTCCAAAAATGGTAAACTATTTCTTGTATGAACTAATATTACCCAAATTATAGTTAAGAAGTCTTTATGACAGGAGATATTTTCACTGCATGTATAATCTTGTGAAAATTTAATACAACTGTGCTATTCCCCAATACTTCTAAATACCTAAGATAGCTAAATTAGCCATTTCTAGCAATACTTGTACCATTAAAATAGAATTTCACACATAAAAAACACAACACAAATCTTAGAGCACCTTTCTAACAGGCTATGGATATACCCAATCTAACCACAGACTCCTGGTCCCCAATGACTGATTTTTCAACTCAGTGTAGAAGACATCTTCCCAAAGTATTCTACACCCCAACAAATATTCTCCAAAAAGCTTGCCAGATAAAAATACTTCTGCCTCATTTATTACCATTTTTATGTATGAATATTGCTTGTTCATATCAGCAGTGTTCTTCTGTAGCTAACTATTCATATCATAGTATTTTAAAAATTAACTCCGTCTTTCACTCAATAAACAGTATTAAGTACAATCTAAATGCCATGTAGCTCAGAATATGAAGATGAAAGATGTGGTTCCTGCCTTTGATAAGGTAATATTTCAATCAAAAGTAGGACATATAAGTAAAAAAAATTGCGGAAGTACAACAGAGAAGCTCGTCAAGGAGCAGTTTTGCGTTAGAAAGTTTTCTCTAGAGGATGGGAGGACATGGAAAGCCCTTGTTCACACATAAATTTAGGCACATCCGACTTGTGGCCAATAGGCTGCGTGTGGCCCAGACAGCTAGTTATGTGACCTCACAAGACCATAAACTTGTTAACATTATCATGTCATATTTTTAGTAATATTTTTTGTGATTCGCCTGCATTGTTCTTGAGCGTATACTGAACAGAGAACAAGGTAGTGCAATGTAGGAGAGCAAATACATTGCTAACTTTGCCTCCTGAATCCCCCACACATAGTCAGGTGGATCAAAACCCATGTGCATCATATGTCATAAGCCTTTGTGGCACCCACCAAATGAAAAGTGATTGCTGATAACGAGGGTGGATATCCAAGGAATAAATCATACTCTCATCTTAGAAAGTCAAGTCACTTTGATCCCACAACTGAAAATTGAAAGATCAATTAACAATCCCAATTTTTATCCTTTCTAAAACAAAGGAAATAGAAAATTATCAACATGACAGATGAGCAGAAATGACAGTCAAACCCTAGTGCCCACCAAAGATCACCTCGGTCAGTCACCTGGACAGAAACTGGAACTTTGTTTACCAGCCCATTACAGTGAACACTAGTTAGAAACAGCCAAACTAGAAGTATTTTTGAAAGTAAAAGCTTGAAGCAATAATCTGAGTTATACGTGTATCAACTCTCCAAAGAAACACATAGACAAATAATGTATGAGAACTATATTTTTATTATTTTCCTATGCAAAATGAATTCATATTCATATTTTGTTTCTTTTAGATGCAATGAAAGGCACTAGGGTGGAATAATAACTGTAAGTTGCCAACTAAAAGAAACAAATATCCAAAAAAAATTCCAAAATATTAGAAACTGCTGACTGAGTAATTCAGAACTGGCATAGTTCACTCAAAAAGACATGTATTGAGGGTCCCACTCTTTTTTAGACACGAGGAATAAAATCAGAGTAAAATTTCTGACTTAGGAGGCATCATTTGAAAGGAATATAATGACTGTGGAAATGACCCCATTTTTTCTTTCCCAGAGCTTTTATCCTCCTATTCTTCACAGTGCTCTTTTTTAGTCTGTATAGACTTTTAAAATCTGAAAAGTGGGTTTTAAATAGGAACTGCTAAAGAATCAGGCATAACTGACGAGTGGTGAGCACCAGCCTCGCGCCCACTGCCGATGTGGTCCTAGGGAAGAAATGGAGGAGCAGACCACAGTGTACTGTTACACGATGAGCCTGTGGCTCGGGGCAGGCTCCTTTCCAAACTTTCCTGACTGGGTGGAGTAAGCAGGAAGAATCAGGAGGACTGATTCAGAGGGGTTGGGTGGGTTCTTTGACAATGCTTTCTGAGTTTAGATAACTATAGTGCCTGAGTACCATTTGAATGCTTCCATTGTCGCCAGAGCACATAGCAAATGAGCATTTGGCTCACTGGGTTAGGCATCCAGCCTGCCTAGCTGTCACCAGAGCGCAAAAAGTTCCCCCGAAGAAGGTGCCTAGTGCATTTGTTGCAACTTTTTTTGTGTGTGTAGGTTATCTGGCACCAAGCTTAGATGAAATATGTAGGCACAGCGAGACGGAGGAGAAAGACCTAAAGCTAGAATGGTATTGAAGACTGTGACTGGCCATGAAACTGTATCACATTGAAGGTGAATCATTTGGTAGCTAATTCTTACAACTTTGGGAAATAAATCATAGAATGCATATAATATGCTAGCAAATGCCTGACATCTAAAGAGTATTCAACAAAGGAATCCTACTTGATTATTGTAATCTCCATCACCTCTTTATCATAATTGCCATCATCATCACCTTCCCTCTTGAAGGACATTGTTCTAGGTGCCAGCCCCAACTGTTCCTAGTTGAATCAAGAAACGGAAATGTTTGATTTTCTAATTTCCCAGGTAAAATTAAGCAAACAAGAAAGAAGCAGCAGGATCCTCTAATTGCCTGAAGATGACCAAAGACAGTCACCATGGTTGGTGGACATGACAGCCACATGGCTCTGGAATGGATTCATCCCAAGGTGCCTGTGGTTGCTCTTTGTATTTTCAATGTTAAGCTATAGCACTGGAGATATTTTAAACAATTGACTGACTTACACTCGAAGGGAAAATGTAAGCAGTGGACAGACAGTGGGTGGATCAGGATGTTGAGAAACTCCCCACAGGAGAAACTGCTTTGATGGAGACTTTTTAAAAATTTATTTATTTTTTGTACCAGGGATTGAACTCATAAACTTGTACTTTCCAGTCAGGTGCTTGTACCACTGAGCTAAATCCCTGGTCCTTTGGTGGAGACTTTTATAAATAAAAAGTCATTATTCTGAACCCACCTATTTTCTCCCTCTCTTTACCTCTCAACCAAGTTGAATTAAAGATTCTATTACCAAGCAAAGTTTGGTCCTTGTGAAAGAATGAGCCACAGACCTGATGGTGCTTTATTTCCTTTCCTTGGAAACACATTACAGCCCTATAAACAGATTTTGCTCTAGTTTCCTGTTGGTTCCATCAAAATCTATGGTGAACAAGCCTTTATGAACATCTACAGGAATGAATTTATGTGAAATTAAAGACAAATTAAATAATTAATAATGTCACTTTTAATGCTAGTATTCTCACCATATGTTATTATTCTCACATTATATTTGTATATTATCCTCACCTGCATATTATTTCAGCCCATTTTTATACTAGTAACTAACTTTTTTATTCTGAATTCCTGCAATGTAATGGAAATATAAGACATAATTTCTATACTGTAGAAGACATACAAGGAATTAGTGTCTGGACAAAAACACAAATTTGGTGACCTAGAAAACATCATTGTATTCATTTCTTAATTATTCACTGAATACCTAATGGTTACCAAAATACCTAGTGGTTACCAAAGGCTCCACAAGCACCAAGACTATAGAGGTAAAGGAGAAATCCATTTTCTGGATTTGAATGACCACTCCAATTCCAATATATGTATTAGAATTCAAAATTCTAGGACCAGGGATTTAGCTCAGTGGCATATAAGCACCTGCCTAGAAAGCATGAAGTCATGAATTCAATCCCAGTACCAAAAAAAAAAAAACAAAAAACTACCGAATTCAAAATTCTAAATATGATTTGCAATATCCAAGGTATTGCAAAGGAGGCTCAAAAGTCTTGATATATTTTCAGATATCTATGCACACTAAAGGAGAACAGATGTGATTTTCTCAATTTTCTAGTTGTCTGAGTTCTTTGTTAACACCTCTTCTAGAGAATACAGGCCCATCTTTATAATTATGAGATCACCGTCATAATTTCTGCCTATAATTTTGAACAAAGGGTCAGCCAACCTTGGGTGGGAATTGACCTCAAGACTTAATCATTTTCTTGTGCCCACCTGCATTTGAAATCATTCATCTCTATCAAGTTTAATAACCTGAGGGAAGGAGGGAACCATTAATGGAACTAAAAACTTTTCTCTTCAAAAAGAACTTGTTAATAAAATAAAGGGTCTTGAAACACATATGCATGCGCACATACGTGTAGAAGCAAAGTTTGGCACGATGTAAAAATTCATAAAGCTGGAAGTGTTTTTCTTTAGATTCAAGTGCTTGTTAAACATTTAAAATAAATCTAATGAAAATAGTTCAGGCGTGACTTTGTGACTAAATGATGAGAACTGTTTCTTAAATGTAAGACTTGAAATATTTTAACATACTTTTCATTCCACTTTTATTATCTAGAAAGTGAATATGAAAAGGAACTACTCAAGTAAGTTTATTTTTAAAATTCTATATAGTGAAATTCACTCCTTGGTGTACATTTCTTTGCGTATTATGGTTGCATAGAGTCATGTATCTACTGTCACCCAAAAGATGTAGGATGGTTCCATCAAACTAAAAATTCCCCCACATTTCCCTGCTCGGCCCATTCCTTATCCTATCTCAGCCCCTGGAAATCACCATAGTTTTATTTTCTTAAAGTTTAAAATATACATGCAGCGGTATAATTTGTAACCTTCTGGGCCCAGCGTATTTTATGTAGGACAATTCATTTGAGATTTGTTCATGTTGTACCCACAGAATATTCCTCTGCGTTACACAGCACTTCATATTTTCATATATCACACAGAGTGCTCATCCTCTGGTTGAAGAACATCTGGATGACAAGTTTGGTGCAAATTATGAATAAGGCTGCTATAAATATTTGCATACAGATTTTTGTGTGAAATGTTCTAATCCTCTTATGTAGAATAATGAAAGTGAAATTTCTGGATCAGATGTTAGGTATGTTTACCTTGATATAAAACTTCAAATTGTATTCTGATCTGGATATATCATTTGTATACCCTCCAGGAATATAGGAAACATCGCATGGTTTCTCTTCTTTGAGAACCCCAAAATATAAATAATTTAGAGCAAAATAAAAAATAATAGAAGGCGAGGAGATAGATCGTTTACAAATGAGAAGGGAACTTGGAGATCTAAAGATGGTGAGGGAGAGGCGAGGAAGGAAAGGTAAAGCAAAATACTTAAAATATGTGTAGTGCGTCTTCCAACTCTTCACAATGAATGTATTTATTATGTACAGCAAACATGCACAGATCAACATTTAAAAATTAACTAAATAAACAAGATAAGAGGAGAGAGAAATGAGAATCCTAGGTATTTGAAGTGGTAAGTGAGGAGAGAGAGACAGAGAAATACACAGAGAGACACAGACGAGAGAAGTCTAGATTCACAGAAAATAAGAGTCACTTAACTTTTGTCTGAGAATAGCTTTGCATCTCAGAGTCTATTTATAATATCATCCTTGTGGACATTTGCTCTTTGGGAAACTTTTTACATTTGTCAGCCATGTTCTAAATGAAATCTATGCTATGGAAGGCTTTTTTGTTACTCCCAATAACAGACGTAAGTTTTCTGTTGAATTATATTCTAAGACAAGCTGTGTTATAGTAAAAGTTTATCGCAGTGCTTGAAATCTTTCCCTTTCCAAACAAAATGGAAGTTTTACTTCCCAGCTCTAGTACCAAAAGATGAGAGGAAAAATTTCAGTTTTCTGATGGCAATAATTCAAACCTGTGTTTTTAGTCAGTCAGCGTGAGAGTAGCGGCTCATTCACTTGGAGAGTGGTGGCTCTGCTAATGGCACAAGAGGATCCGGAGACTCTTGTAACAGCAGCCTGTCCTTGATGACTTGCACCTGCAGTGTCTAGCATGGCCATAGAGCCACGTCACATTCTACCCAAAAATGCCATCACTTTTTCCTGCATGTACGAAGTGTCATATTTATTGACTTTTTAAATAAAATCTAAAGGTAGCACTAATATCAGTTTTGCAATGTGACTCTTAAGAGCAGAACAATGCTCACCTTAGAGAAAATGGTCCCAAGGTATGATTCTTTCTCCGAATTTCCATATTCACACACTTCTTTCTTTTATCACTAAGCTGTTCCATGTGTAGGCCATTCATTTCTATGATGTTAGAAGTGCTTTTGGCAGACAGTCAGCAAGGACTGGTACAAATTTTGCCCTTCATAAGTTTTTAGAAGACGGAAAGTATATCTTATTTATCACATGATCCACTCATCAATAAGGGAGATTTATTCAGTGCCCAGTATGTTTCAGGGTTTGTATTAAGTGTCAAAGATCTCATGACAATGCAATTTCCCTGCCTACCCAGAGGACATGGTGAGGACAGGGAACATCTAAAACCCTTGCTGTATTAGGCAGACTTGCAAATACCTAGGCTGCATCCAAAATCTACTGAGTCAGAAACTGTGGTGGGTGTCCTGGGAATTATACCACATAAACTATTGTGGGCTACAGATTGCATCTTGTTCTTCTTTTTATTCCCAGTGGTAAGCACAAAATCCTGAGACAGAGTAGACACTTGATATGCATTTGCTAAATTCTATCATTCCGCAAATATTTGAGTGCCTTCTATGGACCAGATGTTGTTCTGGCACTTGTATCCAAGAACAAAACAGACAAAAAGCTCCATTGTCATGGAGGACAGATGAGGAAGCAAGAGACACCGCACTAAACATAATAATGAAATAGACTGCACAGGATGGAAAAAGCTGGTAAGCAACAGGGGATAGAAGAAGAAAGGCAGGTAAGAGGCGTGAGGCGAGTTAGGAAGGAGAATGGTGAGAGACAGCTGTCAGCGGCCTTGATCCGGGTGTTATGATAGGTCTTTTTGAGAAGGTAACATTTGAGCAAGGACTTGAAGGAAGTGAGGAAGGCAGCCTGGGAGCAACAACTTTTCAGGAAGAAAGAGCAGCTAGAGAAAAGGAAGGAAGTGAGGACTGTGCTTAGTACATCTGAGTCACAGTAAGCACCCTTGTGGGCCTAGATCTGGAGTAGCCATGAGGAGAGAGGTAGAGGGGTTCAAAAAGAACAGCCTTGTAGGCCATCGGAAGGAGTTTAATGATTGAATTAGCTAATGAATGATTACCATATCGTGTGGCAGGTACTAAATATATTCAGAGGGTGCTCAGAGCAGAATTTGTTGTAAGCATTCAAATATTGTTTTAATATTGAATATTTCATTTTTCCAATTAAAAAGTGCCTTATGCCATCATCAATATCACCAATGGTGAGTGAAAATTAAATATGATTTTAATAACAACAGTTCTGCTTCTGTTTTCTTTTTACTTAATATGTGAGCTATTTTAAACAGAAAAAAAATTTCTCCTGTTCTTTGTTTTTATATAAATAACTAATTAATCAACATGCTAGAAATAGGATAAAAACCTTAACTACTGTTTTTCTGTTAAAAGTTCCCTTCATTAGCCCAAATTGTCTCAAAATACATAGGATGTTTAATAAATAAGTTCTGTGATACCCAATGTCATAAACAATGGGAACCCTAATATGACTGCCCCAGTACTTACTCTCTCTACCAATAAATATAGTTTTAAAAAAGGACTTAGGAGAGTGTTCAGTACACCAATGTTTTCTAATGTTCTGGGACAGTCCTTCCTAAAATATCAGATATTATTCTGTAGAAGATTCAATCATATCCATGAAGCCTTTACACATTTGATAATATTCTTTAAATTTCTTTTGCCACACAAAAACTATAGTTTTTCTAAACAACCAAATGAAAACATTATATTAGCCAAAGCAAATCTACATAAAAAGAAATTACTACAGAGATACATTCCAGGAATATGAAAATAGAAGAGACAAAGCCCAAGCAGTTTTACATTTTCAGCCTTATTGTTTTATGTGAAATTGTCAAATTAACCTCAGAATCTCTAAATCTTTTCAAGCTACATAGCAATGAATTACTTTAGTTTGTGGTTATTTAATTACATTAGGGTCTTTAAAGATACACTTTAACTGAAAAACATGTATAAAACCATAAAATCATCTTTTGACATTTGCTATTACTATACCAATCTATTTTGGTTATATTTTGAAGATTTTTTATCTCTTCTTCAAATAGGTAATGGCATGCTATTTGATTTATTCTTTGTTCTGTATAAACAAGCCTTCAATGTTCAAATAATTTTTGAGACAGTCACTATGTAGCATCAACTCTCACAAATAACTTCTTTACTCATACTGAAAGAAGGAATTGTGCTAATTGGCACTACTTAAAATCATCTATACCAGCAAAATATATGTGAAATGATCATGTACATATACAAATGAGCCCTCTCATTCCATTTACTTACAAACTGTTAATTTATTGGCACTATAGCAATATATTAAACATGTTATATAGGTTTGAAGATCCCATTTGACCCAGCTATTCTTCTGGACATCTTCCCAGAAGAATTAAAAACATTATATCATAGCAATCTATGTGCACCCATGTTTATAGCAGCACAACTTGTAATAGCTAGATCTTAAAACAACCTAAACACCAAAAAATGAGGAAAAATGGTAGTTTTCATCAGTGGAGTACAATTCAGTCATAAAAAAGGATAAACCCAAAACTTTTACAGGTAAATAGGAACAAGTAGAGACCATACTTATAGGTTAAATAAATCAGACTCACATGTGAAAATATTGTATTGTCTCCCCAGGGAGAGTTAAGATAGTTATACTACTAATTTCTCTTAGTTCATTGAAAAGAAAATTTTGTGCTAATGTTGTTTGTACAATTAAGTGCAGATATCTTGTACTCTGAGTAACGAATTTAAAGATAAGAAAATGCAATGTGTTACCCTATAATTATTGTGTTTTGAAGTTTTTATTTTTTCTCTTTAAGAGAAAAAATTAAAATTAAAAATATCTGTTATACCATGGTAAATGATATGATCCTCGAAAATGCATCACTGAATTTCTATATGAGTATTAAAATATATTTTATTTGTTGTGTGATTTTTGGATTTTTGTCACCCACTTTGAGACCTTAGAGTAAATAAAAGATTTTTTTAAAAGCCTGAAATAGAATGAAAAGATAAAATATATCTTTAGAGTCTGATGTCAATCGCACAATTCCATACATTTACAATCCCCTGGGCATAAAAACCTCAGCAGCTGTATTTTAGTAAAGCAAACTTTGTAGCTTTGGGTTGTAACTTTATAGTGTCTATAAAAGCAATATATGATGAGAGAAGTTTAGTTACAAAAAAAGTTCAGCAGTAATACTTGAAATGTTATGTTTTTTAAATGTGCCCTTTTAACTGAAATTAGTTTATTTATAGTAATAGACTATCTGATATAAACTAAAGCAAAGTAATAGACTGATCTGATATAAAGTAAACTTTTTTGTGCCACAGTCTGAGAGATAATCAATTTAAGTAGATGTAGTAATAAGAACTTTTCAGGAAAAATCCTTTTTCTTCCTAGTGACATCATCTGCTCTTCTAGCTCTCACTTTGATTCCATGTATTTCCTTTCTTGTCTTCCTCCCTGTGGATATATTAACCTTTATTTTTCTTTTGTCTTGTTCAGCTTTCACATTCACCTCTTTTCCTCCTCACCATTTCCTTTTTGACTGGGTCCTGGCCTGTCTGCTCCTTCTCCTCTTTTCTGGCAGTTTCCCTCTTTCATTTGGTTACATTAAAACTGCTTTGGCGCAGTCTCTCCTTTAGATACATCAGGGGCCTTGCATGAAATGCCTGGAAAATTAATTCCATGTACATTTTAGGAAATCTTGCTCACAGCTGCATTTTTCCATTAGAGATGGTTTCAAAGGCTACATTTTAAAACCACAGCCAAATGAGGCAAAGTTTAAGTGAGAAAACATGTGTGGAGCATTAAGCCAAGTGACAGGAACAAGGTTACATTTTCAGAGAAGCGGAGAAGTTCTGTAAATGACTTTCCAATAAAACAAGAACATTTTTGATCTTTAAAAATAAAAATCAGATTGCCAAGACAAAATTTACAAAAATAAAATTCACATTTGGTTTGAAAGATAATTCCCACTCAGTTTAAGTGATTGGTAAACATGAATTACATATGTAAAAGTAACTTGAAAAGTATATGATAATAAAGATCTGAAAGAATGGGGTGGGAGAAAAGAAAGAGGGGAGACAACGATGGAATTCCATGAATTTATTATTCTTGGCCCTCTCTTCATAATAATTTTCTTGAAATTATAGTGCACTCAGAACTCCATAGTTTATGAAATTTCTGTTTATTTAGCTCATTAATTTGTACCATCTCCTAGGACTAATTCATGTTTTTTTCTGTCTTCATTTTGTACCATGGTATTTTCTACTGATTTTTTTTAATGTATTAAGCACACAAAATTGAAACGTACAAAATTAGTAGCAGCAGATCATTAGAAGATGACCTAATCTTTAATAAACTTCTCAGCACAGAGATTGCCCTGAAATCTGTAAACTTTTTGCTGCAGTTCATAAAACTTGCATAATGAAGTGGCAACTCTTTCTATCTTTTCTTGTATATGTTTGAAAAGAAGTAAATTATAACTACTTCTTACAGCTTTTCACATTTCAAAAGAACTTTTACACATATGCTTCCGATAGAATCATTACATTGTATTTCATTGAGAGAAATAAAAGGCAGTGTTCTGATGTTTATAAAGTTCAGAAAGGAGGAAAGAAAATCCCTACAAGAACACTGAAAGAAGTTGATAGTTATTATGATATTAAATGTGTAGTCATTTGGCTTTATGCTAATGAGTGTTTACTGTAATTCTAAATTTCATAAATCAACAGAAAAAGGTATTGGATCTGAAATAATAGTTTAATTTCCAAGAATCTCTGCTAATTTCAGAAAAGAATATTGAAGAGGAAGTAATAGGGAAAGACAAAAAATATCATTTATACATTCATGACCAATATGGTCTTTGTCTAGGTAAACCTCTTCCCACCCATCATCTCAAGAGCTAATATTTGTGTTGGAAGAGTGAGTTAAGACAAAGGGGAACACTTCTTTCCAGTGACTTGTGGACTCTCTCCAATAACTCTGAGTTAAAAACTTTTTTCTACTCCGTTTGAAATATCTGGGGAGCTGGAGAAGTTTGGAACAGTTCCTAAAAGTGAAACTCGCGGAAGGTGCTTACAGAGTGGTTCTGAGCTCCTGTCCACACCAGAACACACCTTGAGACTGAGGAGGGTCTGAGCAAGGGAGGACTCCCACGGCGGTGGGCTTCCTGAAGGGCAAAAGGGGACACATCAAAAATCACAACACGGAAGCCATAACATAGCCACACCCACAAAATCTACATGCAGTAAAGGGTGAGCAATGACTGTTGACTATATCGGAAAAAGGCATTCAATATGGAAATTTCTCTTTTTCTACTTATTTATTTATTTTTTCAGAATAATTCAAAAACTGCAAAGGGCTGGGGATTTTGTTCAGTGGCATAAGTGCCTGCCTGGCAAGCACAAGGTCGTGAGTTTGATCCCCAGTACCAAAACCAAGCAAACAAACAAACAAACTGCAGATAACACCTTGAAACCATAAACAAACACAAATTCCATGATACTCTTTTTTCTTTCTTTTTTCTCTATTCACCCCCGTAAACTCATTCAGTGATTAATATTTATCTCCATATTCCTAAATAATATGTACATTTTATGTCATCTGTTGTTTCTAATCAGTGCACTTGAGGACTTTTAATCCTTTCCTAGGATTCCTTTTTATTCTCTACAGATGACTTTATCATAATTTCTGACTAAGTTAAACTAGTATGTCATTTATTGTGATTTTACTTTTCATATTTATAAATGGATTTTTTTTGTTTTTGTTTTTGAGATGGGGTCTCATTATGTAGTTCAGGCTGGCCTTGAACTCACTATGTGGCTCATCCTGGCCTTGAACTCACAGTGATTCTCCTGCCTCCACCTCCCAAATGCTGGGATTACAGGTGTGAACTACTATGCCCAGTTGATAAGTAGATTTTAAAATTCAGATTCAAATTTGACTTTTTTTTTAAACCAAGATGACTTCAATTGCTTTCTTTTTATAGTTAATAACTATATCCATAAATTCATAAAAGTTTGCAAACTAATTCTACCATTGCTTCTTCATTTATTACCTCAAACACATTTAACTGATACATTTACTTTCATAAATGGTTTCCCTATAGTATAGTTTAAATAGAAAATTCAGAGTAGATGCTAATTATTTACCTGTACTAGCTTTTAATTTAGTGAGTTGGTTTCTTTGTTTCCCCCAAAGATAACCAATAAATTATCTTTTGCTGTCATCAGGAACACATGAATTTGAACATATTTGGTATACTTTGGCTGTTATGGATTGAAAACTGGTGGTCAATTTAACACCAGTTGGATTACATCAGCATGGCACTGGGCATAGATGTTTCACCGGAGGAAAGTTGCCAGCATAAATAGAGACATGGAGAAGAAGGTATTCACATTAGTTGCATTAAGGCATTAAAGTGTTGAGGCATTGTGGGTCTCATATGAGTTGCTGTTTGAGCCATTGGTTCTCCTGGAGGAGCTTTGGTCTTCACATTGAGCATTGCTTCCTGGCTCCAGAGAGGAAGACATGTGCTGCTTGGTCTCCAGAATGAACTCATCACGCTGGCTTCCTGGCATGTACTCGACTGTGCTTTGTTGTTGGAGGAGCGTGGGCCCTCTGTGTCACTGAGGATGGCTGTGGTGCTTTCCAGGACAGCCCTGGTCTTTGTTGTGAGTGTGACTTCTTGGCTATAGTGTAAAACCCTCAACCTACCAGCACAGCGCCTTCACCCTACTGGCATAAACTTTGTGACTTCCACTGCTGATATTTAGGCCTTCCCAGCATGGATCCGTAAAAGAGACTGGTGTGAGTCCTTCTTGTGGGCTCTAGACCTCCAGTTGGACTCTTGGGAGTCACTGTCGTGAGCACTGGGTCTTCATTTGGACTCATGTGGGACATTGCTGTAGGATTCAGGCCCTTGGCTAAATATTCTATGTCTTTAGTGATGTGGATAGATTTCCTGCATTTTCTTGTGTAACCATGGGTGGCCATCATAAAAATAATATAAACTCCATGTCCTAATTCTAATTGTTCTCTGCATAACCCCTGACTACAACATCAGCTATGCTCAATAATGCCATGGGGTGAAGTAAGCAAATTTACACTGATAATTTTTTTTGAAAACATAATCTGCTTTCTAATAAAAAAATGATGGGAAGAAAAAGAACAAAAAAGAAATGGAAATCTGCAGAATGAAGAAAAAAATACTGTTTTAAAATGAATTACTATTATTTGGATTTTGGTTCTTAAAAACTACTATAAAAAATGAAAGCAATACTCCTAGGAAAATTGGAGAAATGTGAACACCAAGAATAGTAGGAAATTATTGTTGGACTTAGTTTTGACAGAGTTCTGCAGTAGAGAATTTGCCTAAGATGAGCTATATCTTAGATTCAATCCCCAGAACCACATAAAAACAGAAAAAAATATTGTCCATTTGAGTAGTAGAACGATAGGAGTATAGTCAATTTTTTTTAAAGGAGTGAAAATTTTTGAAAGATTGATAGTTACTGAATTTGGGTGAAAAGTCCTTAAATGTTATCTTTCTAAGTTTATGTATATTTGACTTTTTCCATAGTAAAGATCTAAAACTTTTTATTCTATGCTTTTTCTTATTACGACTATGGCTTGATACTATACCAAATACAGTATTTTGATTTTTTCTGATTTTACTTTCTTATGGGAACATTTTGTTTTTTTCTGAAGTTAAAATTGTCTTATTTTTTTATTTGCTTAGTTTTGTTTGAATATACAAGTATGGTTTTTTAACACCACAAATAACTTTTTAAATATTTTTCAACACAATACTTCCATATAGCTAAATTTATCAGATACCCCATTCATTCTGTTTCTTTTTCTGAAAGAATTCATGCTGGTAATGTCCATCCTTTTTTTCCAATCTGTGCTACTTGCTTTCTAGGTCTAAGTCATATCTGTCATGTAAAGATTTCAGCTGGCTTTACTTTTCTTACATGCCCTGAATATTGTATCTTTTTGTTTGTTTGTTTGTTTGTTTTTATTTTGCAGCCTTCCATTTGTGGAGCACACCCTTCAGAAGTTATCTAAGAAAAAATACATAAGCACCATATCCAAGTCATTTTTTTTTTGCCTGAAAATATCTTCATTCTATCATCATACTAAGCTGATCATGTAGAAAGGTACCAACTTCTAAGTTAAACATAACCTCCCTCTTAATGAAAGCCTCAGTTCCCTTGCTTCATAACTTCACAATGTGAGATGTCTGATGTCATTCCATTATTCTTATTCTTAAGCTTTGGGTGTGACTTGTTTATTTTCTTTGAAAAGAAAAAAATTGAATTAAAAGAAACTTGTCTAGTATCTTCATAGCTTGTGGTCTGAAATTTTTATAATTAAATGTTATGTTGTTTTTTATTATAATACCTTATGTCATCTTTGTTAGTATAATGATTTAGTATCTTAAAATTTTTTTGTTCCCTACATTACAACTGTTTTTTTTCTGAGTTCAATTTTATCTGTTTTGATGTTTCTTTTCCATGTCAGAGACTTTCCTCAAATATCAGGTGATCTTTGGTTGCCTGCTCAGTCTCTATGGCATTTTGAAAAACTGATCAGCAAATATGAATGCATGAATATAGCACTAGAAAGTTTCACTCTAGACCATGGGACTCAAACACTTCAGATTGCCTGGGTTGAGTTGAGTGTAGAGGGGCTGGAGATATAGCTCAGCAGTACAGCCTCTGCCTGGAAAGTGCAGTCATGAGTTCAATCCACAGTTTAAAAAAATAAAAAAAATATATATATAGGAGCTAATGTACAAAGGGTGATACAAATATGATGAATATTTACATTTTAAAAACTTCTTAGAGCTAAGAACACATTTTCAAGAACAATAAAATGCATTCAAACCAAGTAGGAGTATTTTGAGTATTTTGAGGGAGATTGATGGCAATGTGTCTTTTCCTGCAATGGATTTCTTGGTTTAACTATTTATTGTGTTGTCATGACCTTGCCACATGTTCACTTGGAACACTGTTTTTGGTTTGAGGCATATAACACAGATAAGTTGATTTTCACACTGAGTACACATATTTAACTAATCTAAATGAGCAATCAAATCCACCAAAAAAAAACTAAATCTGTGAGTCACTTTTTCATCTTCAATTTCTGGCACAAATTTTCCTTTTGATTTCATAAATGACTTGATTTCATTTCACAAATCATACAATCTTTTCAACATTTTCCTCCAACTAAGATGCTTAACTTCAAAAAACTAAATTATGTCCCCATAGTCAGCATCCATATTTTGAAGGAATTCCTGGAATAAACAATGATTCCATCCCTTGGACCTTATGGAATCACAGCTGTGCGGACCATTTGCACAGCATTATCCTCTCTTAAAGCTTTCCCAAATACATTTTCTAGATGAATGTTGCAGCATTTCATCAAATACGAGTTTCCAGTGGAAATGATATCATTTCTATAATTTTATAAATTCCTCATTTTTACTAATCATCAGGGAGCCAGAAGTAGCTACACCAGCTGTTTTCAAAAGTCAAAGAAAATGGCTTTATTGTAATTTTTTACTTTTATGTAAATCAACAGATTTAACTGTTTTATTAAATGTCACCATGGAAGTCATTTCTTCAATGATATTGGATTTGTTTTCAATACTTTAATAAAAATGGCAAATTCAACTGTATCCGTAGCATCAGCACTTTAATGCCTAAAATCAGAAATTTACAGCTTTACTTTTTAAATCTCTTTTGATGTATTTTTCCTGTTTCTTCAGTTAGCTTGGCAAAATTCTAGTAAGACAAAGTGATTTTCTAGGTAATCTGCTTTTTCATCAAATCAGATTATATTTGCCATGTTTTTATAGATTACTTAATCAAGCCACCATTGATAAATGATTTTAGTATTTTTTGTAATCAGGTTTAATTTCATATAAGTAGCTTTTATAAGAGAGTTCATGTGAGTTGTAACAGTTTCAAAGTTTTCTTATTTTGTCTTTAGGAAATATCCCTGATGTACATCAAATCTGGTGGCATGTTTTTGCATATAATGACTTTTCAAATTATAACCTTTGGAAAATTATATGATTTCCCTACAAATTAAGCATAATGCCTTATTTGTCCCAGCAAAACAGTATTCATCTGTCCTTTTTGGTAGAACACTCTTCCTTACCATTATTTTTCTTTTGGGAGGGACAGTGTTCTCTTTTGAGACAAAGTTGAAGCCATGCTGGAATTGAAAAAAAAATTTTTTTTCATAGTGAGTAAATTTAAATTTAAATTTTATTTTAAAGAGGGTAAAATTAAACATAATATAACATAACAAACCAGATCAGAAGAAAACAATGTAAGAGATACAGATTTCAAAGCAAGACAACAGGAGATCTTCACTGTCTATTATATTGTCTCTTGTTTGCTTCTAAATAGTTGTCCATATCTTCACACACAATGATTTCATACAAATTAAAATAGTATTAAACAGATTAGAACAGGATAATGAAGGCATTTTAGGTCTTCAAAACTAAACAATAGGGAAGTGAACAATGGCTGCCATAATGTCTCTTGTTTGCTTCAAAATAACTGTCCATACCTTCCTGTATGTTGAAATTAAACAATACAAAACAGACTAAAGTCTGAACAAACAATAAGAGTATTGCTGGATTTCACAGCATGATGCTATGGAATCAGCAATGGGTACCTTAGTGTCTCTTTTTCTTCAAAGTAGCTGTTCATTTCATCATGCATTATATAATTGATTCTCATAAACTGTTTAGCAGAAGTTCTACAAATGTATGAGTCTCTACCTGTATACCTATCCTTTCTGTATTAGAGAGAAAAATAAAACAAAAAAATCCTAGAAAAACATGAAACAAAAAAGACAAAGAAATAATAATAACAAAGAGCCCAAAACACTGACAATATAGGCTTTCAAATCAAGGTGGTAGGAGCATAACTAGGGTTGTTATTTTACATAATGATCTTCAAGAGTTCCTCAGATCACCATACAATAATATGCAAAATTGTTCCAATCCTATAAATGTTAACTATTTTGTTCCAAAAACTTATAGAATTTGTAGCACAATCATCTTAGCTATCCTAAGTGTGTTTATATAATTTTAAA